>JAJPUD010005143.1:63358-97036 GCA_023553655.1 Myrmecobius fasciatus | reverse complement strand
GAGAGAGAGAGAGAGAGAGAGAGAGAGAGAGAGAGAGAGAGAGAGAGAAGAGCTTGTTACCAAAATGGCTCCATTCTCATATGTTGACTTCCTAGATTCATCTTGTGGTGCTCTTGGGATGATCTATCTTAATTTGGTCTTCATCAAACTTTTTGTCCCTCCAAGGATCAGAATGAATGTCTGGCATAGGCCAGGCCCTGAATCCGTGCTTATTCCCTTCCCCTTAACTCTATAACTTATCATTTTTGTGAGATGATTGTTCATAACCTTCTACCATTTTCCTTTCTATGGTTTCTCAAATTTATAACATGTATTATGTATGTGTATGTATGCGTGTATATACATACACACACACATACACGCACACACACACTATACATAAGTCCTTGACTGCTCTGTTCTCTCTTTGATAAGGAAATCAGCAACCACACAAAGGAAAATGCGAAACTGAAGTGGTTAAGAGGTTTGCCCAGGATCCCTGCTTTTCCACTGAGTCCACACTTAACCTGATGCAGCAAGCACATTGCATTGTGCCCTCTAGCTTTAACCTTGCTAGTGTGATAGAACTTGTCAGAGGTGAGTACCCAGGGCGACTGTTGTGTTGGAATGAACTGTCAGAGGAGGCCTTTCATCCTAACTATAGGTGAGGAAACAGTCTTAGAGAGGCAAAACACAGGTGTCAGTGCTCATCTCTAGCGTACCCCTCCTGAGCATGAATGTACACATGATCGTTTGGAGAGGGACTTCCTATCCATCTCCCCCCCCCCATTCTCCTGCTACATGGTATCAGCTTATAAAGAACCCTGAATTTCATACAGAACCACCAGTGCTTATTTATGTACAGACATGCACATGTTTGTCTTTCTTATCCCAGGCTCTATGGAGAAAGTTGCCCTGTGACTTCACTGTCCTGCTTCATGACTCCGGAACGGATGCCATATGAACAGGCCATTCAGCAAAACTTCCACATGGTCAAAGTTGGTGATACCTTTGGACCCACGTAGGTAACCTGGGGTTTGGGGACAAAGCAAGGTGGGAAAACATTTTAAAAAGCAGAACCTATCAGTGGAACATATTGTAAGCCCCTTTCCCCCCTTCCTTTAGTGAAGATGAAGAATGATTGAGAAAAAATGGAAGAATTTGAGGTCTACTTTATTAGTCTTTTATTATCCATTGCTTAGAACATAGGTCATAGAATCATAGGTTTAAAGTGAAGATGGACTTAGAGATCATCTAATTCATTTTTATTTTTTTTATACCCAGAGCCTAGAGCAATGCCTTTCACATAGCAGGTGCTTAATAAGTGTTTGTTTCATTGAAATGAATTTTACTGATGAGGAAACATGACCAGAACAGGGAAGTGATTTATACGAGGTCACACAGGTAGCTGAGCTGGCATCTAAATTCTCATTAGTAAATTAGAATTAGACCTGTGACTGTAAAGGTTCCATTCAGTTCATCAAGTTAAGTACCTGAATCCTATCTCAAGCTTCTCTTGAAAGTTCTGGAGACTGGGAGCCCACTCTCTCACAGATCAGCCCATTTCAGTATTAGACAATTCTAATTATTAGGAAGTTTTTCCTCATGTTGAAGTGAAATCTGTCTCCCCCTCATTTCTCCTGATTATTCTTTGTTCAGCCTTTAAGAGCCCACAATTGGGTAAATGTGCTTAGCAGCTGAATATTAGGATATTATCACTTTCTGTGCTCTATATGCTCTACATATCCTACAGGAGTAGGCTGTTTAGTGAGTTGCCCTCATTCTATGTTAATGCAGTTTATTTTTTGTGCTTCAAGACATAGAACTTTATTCTTTTCAAAAAATTGCTTTTCATTAATATATTTTGTTTTTATCCTGTTTACATTTCCCTTTTATCCCACCATAAGCCTTATGATAGATTTAAAAAAAAAAAAAAAAAAAAGGAAGAAGAGGGGAAAAAAAGGCAACAAAACCATTCTACCCATTGAAAAAAATCTGATGCTGTATGTATTGTTCCATACCCACAGACCTCTAGGAATTGGGGGGGAGGGGAGGGGTCAAGTTATAGCTTTTCACTGGGGCAAAACTTGTGTTTTATAATTTCACAACTTTGAGTTTCAGTGATTTTGTAGTTACATTGCCATTGCACATACTGCTTATATTTATTTCTATTAAATTTCATTTGGCTGTTTGCTTGTTATTGTTCTAGTTTGTCAAAAATCACTTTGAATTTGAATTCTACCTTCTACTATGTTTCTGTGTCACTTGGGTGAGTTACTCTCCACTGGAGGACCAATTTCCCCTTCTGAAATGGGAGCCATGGTCTTGGAAGACCTATCCTAATCCAAAGGGTGCCAGTCAGAGCTGAATATAGTAGAGGATGGTCTCTCTTCCATTCTTCCAGTTCTCTCAGGTAACCAGCATGCTAATGAGACAGAGTAATGCAGCAGAAACATTTTCCTGTTCCATCCCCAGGGCCTGGTCTCTGTTCTCTGTTCTCAAGCAGCTTCATCATCTGTGAGAAAGTCTTCCTAAATACTGTGGTGTACACAAGCCTGCACTGTCAGATGGCATGATGATAACTCAGTTCTGAGTACTTGAGATTGAAATATCATACCAACCTGTGAAATGGGTAGGACAAGGATTCTTTTTTACATATAAAGGAACTGTGGCTTGAGAACTGAGTGCTTTGAGAACTGAGTGAGGGTCACAAGGTAAATGTCAAAATAGGATATTAATACCCAAGACCTGGGCCTTGCTCTTAGGACTTTGTGTCTTGTTGAACAGATTAGGCAAACAAACATGAAACAATAGAGACTGTCCCTGTTAATTCACTTTTCCTCATGCACAGCTCTAATCTTGTCATTTCATTGATTAGTAATTTTTAAGGGCATAAACTCCTCCAAACTTCTGGGGCCCTCACAGTCTGGCTCCAGTTTACTCTTCTGGCTTTATCCCATGTATTTTTTTTTTTTTTTAATTCTCCGTGATTCTGCCAAACTGGACTTTTCATGGTGTGGTGACTATACTACAGGCATTCCTGCCATTGTCTCTATGTCCAGAATGACCTCCTTCCCCTTCTCTTCCTTCTCTTCTGAAATCATATTTGTCCTTCAAGACTTTAATCAAATCCACCTTCCTTATGAAAATGGGTCCCCATCTGGAAAGGTCTTTCCTCCATTTTACTCTCAAACATTTTGTTCACATCTCTCTTGGATAACATAACATATTCTGTTTTCTGTGTGTGCTAGTCCCCTCCATTGGGAGACTGTAAGCTCCTTATGGCCAGGGCTTTGCCTCTTTTTTCTTTTGAGATCTCAAGTCCTTTATTAGTCTTTTGTTGATTAGACATTTATTGAAATCAAGAGAATAGTATGACATTTCTTATGCTTTATGTATTAGACTTTCTTTCTCAAGCTGTTGTTTGAAGTAGTCAGGAAAGGACTCATGAGAATGTATATCCTTTTTTGGGGAAAAAAAAAAGTAAAATACAGTTGAAATTGATGTAAGATTTTTTGAGACATCCCTTAAGATCACAGTAGAAATCCAGAATCATTACCTCCCTAGAGTTGGGAATCTTTGGTTCAGAAACGTACACTCTAACATATAAATAGTGTAAAAATGCAGATTCAAATGTCGAAGACATGCAGATCATCAAATGGAAATTTTTCAGAGCTAATGTAGACCATTAGACACCAGGATCCAGGGATAGATCAGGAAGGTGTTTCTGTCCCATCTCCAGTGTGCTGATTGCTTGAGAGGATGGGAGAGACTGTCCCCTATTGTACTCAGCTCAGACTGGCCCTCTCCTCATAAACTTTCTGGGACTCCTTATCATGTCCACTGCACTCCTGAATTTGATATTCAGGATGTCCCACAGCCTAGGCTTAGGCCTCCTGCCTTCCTTTCCAGTCTTAGCTCTTAGGCAGGAGGCTTCTTTCCTAATGGAGCCTTATTCCTAACTTTTAACCATTTAGCACAGTGCCCTGACTTAGAAGGTGTGTAATAAATGCTGGCTGATTGTTCTTCTCCTTCTTTGATATAATACCTTCTCCTCTTCTTTCCCTGTAGGGCTGAGAACAGGCAAGGGCTTTAAAGATCATGCAGCCCCTTCCTTTTTAGATGAAGAAGTCGAGCCCCATGAATGTGGCTTCCTTAGACAGAGATGCGTGAGTAGCAGAGCTCGGCTTCAAGCCTACCCCTCAAGGTCCTTTCTGCTGTACTCACTGCCAGATTGCTCCATCAGAAGGCACAGAAACTTAAGCCCCTTTTTTCTTCCTGGGATCGAGACTTGGCTCTCCAGCTGAGGCAGGCAGCATCTCCTTGTCTGGGTTAGTTTAGATCTTCATGGTCAGGGGGCCTCTTGTCAGGGAATGAGACCTACCTCCAAGCAAAAGGTTCCCTCACTCCTTTAGCACAGATTTTAGTGTTACAGCCTCAGCGATCACTCGTTTCTCCTGCCACAGCTTAGGCCATTTCTCCCAGAAAGATTTTCTTTTTTTTAATTAAAGCTTTTTATTTGCAAAACATATGTATGGGTAATTATTCAACATTGACCATGCAAAGCTTTCTGTTACAAATTTTTCCCTCCTTCCCTCCACCTCCTCCCCTAGATGGCAGGAAGCCTAATACATGTTAGTTATGTTAAAATATTTGACAGATCGAATATGTGTATACATATTTCTACATTTATCTTGCTGTACAAGAAAAATCGGATCTATAAGAAAAAAAATCTGAAAAGGAAAACAAAATGTAAGCAAACATCAATAGAAAGCATGAAAATGCTATGTTGTGGTTCAGACTTAGATCCCACAGGCATCTCCCTGGGTGTAGATGGCTTTCTTCATCACTGAACGGTTGGAACTGGTTTGAAACATCTCATTGTTGAAGAGAGCCATGTCCATCAGAATTGATCATCATATAGTATTGTTGTTTCCGTGTATAATGATCTCCTGGTTTTGCTCATTTCACTCAGCATCTGTTCATGCAAGTCTCTCCAGGCCTCTCTGAAATCATCCTACCATAGCATATTATTGTTATTATTATTTTGCTGAGGCAATTGGGGTTAAGTGACTTGCCCAGGGTCACACAGCTAAGGAATGTTAAGTTTCTGAGACCAGATTTGAACTCAGGTCCTCCTGACTTCAGGGCTGGTGCTCTATCCAATGCACCACCTAGCTGCCCCTCATAGTATATTTTTAAAGCCACTTCCAGAAGAGCCCTGTGGCCATCCATTTTGAATCGGAAAATGAGCACAGACTCACTAAGTGAACTGCTCTGTCAGCTCAATAATGACCTCTCAGTTTGTCTTTCAAGGCTCAGGAATTATCTCCTAAATTTCTTCTTTCTTCTACATAGCATCCAGCATAATCTCAGATACCACCCTTATTCCCACATCAGCTTTTGTTCCTTCAAATTCAGGTTTTCTTACTCTTGTGTGTGCCAAGGACCTCTTTGTCTGTTTAGACCTGTGGACCTCTTGTCAGAATTTTATTTTCATGTGTCTGTATGTTTGTGCATGTGCAATTACAAAGGAAAGCAAGAGGTAGCCACAGTAAATATCCTTCCATAGACCCTTGCCTTCCTACCCTTGCTGCTTTCTCTCCAAGTCTTCTTTAACCTTCAGGACCCACTCAAGTCTTGGCTTCTCCAAGAAGCCTGCTGGGCTCTTTCAGCTAAACTTATCAGACAGGATGTGATCCTTATGGCCCAAGTCGTGCCCTCTGCCCCAGCATTTGACTGTTTTCTGGTTATATGTGAATCTTCTCTACTTATCAACTCCAGAAAGAATTGTCTCTTGACTTTTTGTTCGTTCGAAGCACCTGGTACAATCCTAGAATGCACTCAGTAAATCCCTGGTGATTGTGCTAACCTGACATGGTAAACTCCTTGAAAGTGAAGTTTACTAGCTTCTCCATGCTCTTCGTTCCTGGTTTCATTGTATCTGGGCAGAGGCAGACTTCTATTGACAATTTAATTGAAATTGACTTTCTGTTTCCCAAATCAAAGCCCCTTGACCTTGTGCTCTTGTCACCCAAATCTCTTCTTTGTGTCTCTTATAGATGGTGGACTTGCTGGTTCCGAGTGGAGGTGACTATCCCCAAAACATGGATGGGTCATGAAATTCACCTTCTCTGGGAAAGTGATGGAGAAAGCCTATTGTGGAGGAATGGGGAACCAGTCCAGGTGAGACAGCAAATAGGAATCTTTTCCTTAGCGTGTTTCCATAACAGGACACTGCCAAATGACAATTTAAAGCTTCTATTTCCTAAGAACAGGGGAACTGAGAGGCCCAAAAGGCTTGTCAGCACTCTCCCTGGTGGGGAATGGTCTGGATTTCTTTTGCCCTGTAGTTCTTAACAAGTCTGGGCTGCAACTTCATTTTAAACACCACTACTCCAACTGGTTCTGCCCAGATGGGAAACTAGGGAACTCATTGAGTTCAAGATTGGGGCATGGGGTGGTTCAGAGCTACGGGTTCTGCACCCAAGCCTGCCTCTGACGTGCTGTTTGACTCAGATATTCACCTCTAGTCCCGTCCTTGATTGACATTTGTCCTTAGGGGAATAATGACTACAAACAATCCTGTGTTATCTTGATCAGTTAACATAATAATTGATCTTTTGCTTGTGTATAAACCTTTGACTGTGCAAAAGTTTCAAAACTGTTTCCAAATAGTTATCCTATTTAATTCTTATAACCTTCCTGTGAAGTATGTAAACCTGGGAGTAATTTTTTTCTTTTTATGGGTAGAAAAATTGATGACTCAAATCAGTTAAGTGACTTGTTAGGTCTCACAGCAAATCAGTAGCAGATTTGGGATTAGAGCTAAATTCTCAAGGTTCCTGGGCTAGTGTTCTTTCTATCATACTATTCCTTAGACTATTTGGTTTCCTTTTAATAAACTCTGACTTTTAAAGAAATGGAATTTTGCTGCTCAAGGGGAAACTTAAGTAGCCAAGAAGATTATGTGCATAGTTTCCTTGTTAGCCACAGCCCCTGATCCCTGAGAACTGTTGATCTAGAGCTGGAAAAAAATATGGTTGGAAACACCTTATGGGGAATAGGTGATAAAAGGACTCCCTATCATATCTGGGCCCCTGTCCAGTCATATGCCTAAGTTGGTAGCTGAGTGGACTCAGGACCAGATCTCTCCTCCCCACTCAGGGTTTGACCAAATTGGGTGAGAAGACCAGCTACATCCTGACTGACAAGATGAAGGAAGGAGATCCCTGGAGGCGAGTGTGCATCCCTTGGAGGGAGGGAGGGAGTGCCCAAGGGAGCAACCCACAAAAGCAGTGAAGCTGATGGAGTTTGGGGTTTGGAACTGCCAGATAGAAATGAAATACCAGCTAGTTGAATTATGATGAATCTATGTGGGCACAAATGTACACCCACCCACCCATCTGCATACACAACAATATCAGTCACCTTTTTCAGAAATCTTCAGGTTATCCAAATTTGCTCATTACCTACAAAATAAAATTCAGATTGCTTAGCTGGGTAGGCAAGGCCTTCTGTAATCCTGCTCCAGCCCATGTTTCCAGGCATATTTCATACTACTTATTTTCACCTACTCTGCATTGCTAGACTAGACAATTAGTTTCATCAGATTCGTGCTGCCATTTCCCACTTTTTCACATGTGCACATATCACCCCTTGAGTTTGAAATGAACTTTTTCCATATCTCTCTGACAAGCCAAATAATGTCCTTCTTTTAAGGCTGCCTCAGATTGATACCTTTTCAGCAAGGCCTTCCTGGTGAGCTGCAGGTACTCACTACAATTTCTCCTGCATCTCTGGCCTCTTTTGTGTTTTTTCTTATTCTCACTTATAATATTTCCCTGCTACATTGGAAATTCATTGGGACAAAGACCAAACGTATAGAAAGCCCTTAATGAATATCTGTTGAAAGATATTTGGAACACAGTGTGGAAGCCACACATGATCATTCCTTCAGTCAGTTAGACAGTGAACAAGCATCTATTAAGTACCTGTTCTGGTCCAGACATTTCGATGATCTATATGAAAATGGACTAGATTTTTAGGCAAACATGTAGGGTAAACCATTACTTGTGCCAGTGTCTAGAGTGAGGAAGAACAACTAGAAAATTCACTGATTATCGCTTTGTGCACATTTCTTTTCTTATTGCCACTTATTTGTTTAATCAGTGCTATCTCTTTTGGTCACATGAAAATGTCTGAACCTTGATTCCTAGCCTAAAACATGAAATTCATGAAACCCAGACACAATTTGTGAAATACTGACTGATTTATTAAAATAGATGTTTCTTGGGGCAAGTCTTATCTAAATTATTTCTTGGTCTCAGCATCTAGCACAATGTATTTCATCCAGTAGGTGTCTGTTGAATTGAATTGAATCAAAATACCAAGTTCTGTCTCTTTTTGGAGAAAGGATGAGCAGGGACTCAAGCAGCCACTTAGGCAGGTATTTCAGATCTCATCCAGGTGGGTTCTTTCTACAGGCAGATGGTTCACAATTCATTCAGGCTAACTCTTTTTTTTTTTTTTTTTTTTTTTTTTGACTCTTGTCCATGTCCTTCCCTAAATTTTCCATAAAGAATCTACCTAACTTTTAGAGCCTGCCTTCCTTTCTTTTAATATTCCATACTTTCTAGTGCCAACCATGGACTTTCTCCATTAACCTTCCATCTGGTTACATGACTGACTCACCTCCTTTTCTGGTCATATATTTCTTGGATGATACCTTTGATGACAATTTCTGTGCCCATCATTCTTATTAATATGCTGCTTCTGTCCACCATTTCCTTTTGCATCCCCAATAGTGTTTATTCTTCAGAGGTTATTGTTTTGTGATTTGCTACCTTATAACATCACCAGGAGAATAGTGGCGTTTAGAAAGATGGGATTTTGTGGCAAATGGATATTTTGGGATAATTGATAATATTGTGCAGTTTCTTAAGTGCAATATTAACCCACTCTTTGGCTTTGGGCTCCCCATTGCTCTGCCTGTCCATAGTGCATGACCAAGAAAGGTGCAAGATAAGCTTTCAGGAGGGCACAATGCAGAAGTTTGCTCATTTTTTCCCCTACTGGAGGTTCATTAGCTAATAGTCAGTTTTTAGCCATGAAATCTCTTAATTTGGTCTATACTTGTGATTCCATTGTTTTCCATTGAGGAAAACCTCTCCAGTAGTAAAGATCAGCCACTCCTTTTTTAATTTGTAGTCAGAAAATTGCCTGAGTCACTGAGAGGTTAAACAGCTTGTCTTGGGTCACACAGATTTTCTTGACTTTGAAGCTGACTCCATTCTGCCATACTGCCTCTTTGATTGAAGGAAAACGTTGTAACAGCAAGTTAACATCTATATACCATAATGGTGATTTGATGTTGGAGCTGTTTTATTTCCCTTTGCTCTGACTTACTAGGTACCCCGGGGGGTGAGAGGAAGCAGTTGGATGATCTTCAGGGTCCTGGGTCACCCCCTTTGCTTTTCCCCCTGAATTACTTTTTTACAGTTCTGACAATTTCTCCTTCTGCAGCCTGACTCTGTATGTAGAAACTGCCTGCAATGGGCTCTTTGGGGCCGGAAAAGGCAGCATGATTGCACCACCTGACAATGAGAAGAGATTCAGTGTGACCCGGGCTGATATGGCGGTGTTCCACCGGGATGTTTATGACCTGATGATGGACATGGAAGTCCTCCTGGGCATGGCCAAGGTAGCTACAAGCCCCGTGTCACTTCTTTTTCCATCAGTGAACAAAAACATTCTGAGGTGACAGCAGGAAAGGAGGCTGAGGGAGTGATTCTGGACCACACTCAGCCTGTACAGGTGTAGAGGGAAGAGAAGGGATTGACAAGTGTGGGCCAAAATGGTTTGTGAGGGCTTCCAGAAGAGCTGGATCTGGAAGGATGGCCCAGTTTAAATGGGCAGAGAAGAGTGAGGGAAGGGGAGGTTGGTGGGCTGAGAGTGGTTCAACTGAGGGAAACGTCCGGAGAAAAGGGGGAGAGGCGGGTGAGCATGGCGTGTCCTGGGAGTCAGTCAAGCTGGCGTTGAGATGGCTTCAGATGTCCGAACGAGGAGCAGATGGTGGGGGAATGGCAACAACGAAGGAAGAGAATGTTTTGTCCATAGACAGATCCTCTGAAAGTGATAAGATGAGGTCAGGCCTCCTGAAAGCTCTCTCCTCCACCGTGTGTAACCTTTATTTATCCCTCTTCTGCCGCCTGCCTGAATTAGTGCCTTGGGGAGGGCAGCCAGCGGAGTTTCCAGGCCCTCTACACAGCCAACCAGATGGTGAACATGTGTGACCCAACTGACCCTGGTACCTTTTCGACAGCCCGTTCCCTGGCATCGGGTATTTTCCGCCAGCGCAATGGGGACAGCCAGCACACCATCCATGCTATAGGGCACTGTCACATTGACTCAGGTATGGAGGGTGCTGGGCAGAGGGAGGGAAGAAAATGGGAAGGGTGAGACAAAGCTAGGGAAGAGACTGGACTGGGATCCAGGAAATTGGCTTTCTGGGCACAGCTCTGCCACTTAGTCCATATGTGGCCTAGTCAGATTATGCCAGCAATCAGAAATGTGACACAGACAAGGAAACCTAGGGTTTCCAGCTCTTGCCATCATAAGAACTGTAAGAACTGCATGCCAAATGTAGTGTGCATATGGATCCTTTCTCCCTTTCTTTAATTTCTGGGGTGTAGACTTAAAGTAATAGTTATTGCTGGGTCAAAATTATGCACAGTTTAATAAATTTTCTTTGGTTCCATTTGAAAACATTAAAATTCTAAATGATCCTTGTTTTTTCTTCCCTGCCTAGAGTAGTATCAGTACACCATCATTCAGTTCCTTTTAATTGTTAAAATAAGTTTACCTTCCTACTTGACTAGTCTTTTCATCAGAAATGCTTGACAAGTCCTCTAATGATCATTTCTTTTTCTGCTGTCAGATAATACTCTATTTTTCAGAGGAAATTATTTTTAGTTTTAGGCCTATTTCTCTAGCCTTTTGAAATATGATTTTCTGATTCTGTCTGCTCTTGTTTATAGTAGAAGCTGCCAGATCTCATGTAATCCTTATTGTGGGTCCTTGGTACTTGAACTGCTTCTTTTACTTGTAGTATTTTTTTCTTTTGACAAAAATTCTGAAATTTTTCTGTGACTTCATTTTGTGTTCTTGTTCTAAAAAACCTGGGCAATTCTCATTTGTGATTTCTCAAAATATAGTGTCCATGCTTTTTAAAAAATCATTTTTTTAAGGAGTCTTATGATTCTTTTGTTGTAGTTGTTGTTTTGTAAATTCTACAATTTATTTTAAGCTTTAAAAAAAGGAGAAAAGGAAAAAAAAATTGCCATGTACACAGCAGAATATGAGAGGATTCAGTATAAAACAATAAATTTCCATGTCCAAGAAAGCCTATATAACAAATATTAAACATTGTTTTCAAAGTTGCTCAGCTTTTTAAAAAATTTCTTTTGAGATTTTGCTTTCTGCTGTGTACCTTTTACTTTGTTTTTCTCCCTTCTTCCCACTAACTTGTTCTAAAGAAGGCTACAAATACAAGTACAGATATGGACATTAGATAGATTATACATGCACATATACATAGATATCTATAAACATGCACATAGATATTCATATACACATGGGTAAGATTATACCATTCTTGTTTCTAAACTTGTCATCTGTTTTTCTGAAGGTGGATAGCAAATTCCTTCATAAGTCTGAGTTTTGCCATATTTTTCTTTTTAAAAAATTTATTCATAAGACTTTGATTTCCATTTTTCCCCTCCCTAAAACAGCCACCAATCTGATATAAATTATACGTGTACAATCATAATTAACACATTTCCACATTAGTCATGTTATGAAAGAATATTCAGAACAAAAGGAAAAAACCATGAGAAAGAAAAAACAAAAAACGTTTAAAAAGTATGGTTCAATATGTACTCAGACTCCATAGTTCTTTCTATGGATGTGAATAGCATTTCCATCATGAGTCTTGTCTTGGATTGCTTTGGATTATTGTATTGCTGAGAAGAGCAAAGTCTACCAAAGCTGATCATCCACACAATGTTGTTGTTACTATGTACAATGTTCTGGTTCTTCTCGCTTCACCCAACATCAGTTCATGTAAGTTTCTCCAGGTTTTTCTGAATCTGTCTGCTCATCATTTCTTATAGAATAGTAGTATTCCATTACATTCACATACTAGAATCTATTCAGCCATTCCCCAATTGAAGGGCATCCCCTTGATTTCCAATTCTTTGCCACCCCAAAGAGAGCTGCTATAAACATTTTTGTACATGTAAATCCTTTTCCATTTAAAAAAAATCTCTTTGGGATGTAGATCTGGTAGAAGTATTTCTGGGTCAAAGGGTGTGCATAGTTTTATAGCCCTTTAGGCATAGTTCAAAATTGCTTTCTAGAATGGTTAGATCAGGTTACAACTCCACCAACAATTTATCAGTGTTCTAGTTTTCCCACATCTCCAACATTTATCATTTTCCTTTTTTGTCATATGAACTAATGTGATAGATATCAGATGATACCTCAAAGTTGTTTTAATTTGCATTTTTCTAATCATAGTGATTTAGAGTATTTTTTCATAGGACTATAGATGGTTTTAATTTCTTCATCTGAAAACTGCCTCTCTATTATATCCTTTGACCATTAATCAATTGGGAAATGATATATATTTTTTAGAATTTTGACTCCGTTTTTTCTATATTTCAGAAATGAGTCTTTTATCAGAAATACTGTCTGTAAAAATTGTTTCCCAGCTTCCTACTTCTCCTCTAATCTTGGTTGCATTGTCTTTGTGCAAAAACTTTTAAATTTAATGTTATCAAAATTATTCATCTTGTATTTCATAATGTTCTGTATCCTGTTTGATCATAAATTCTTCCTTTTTCCCGAGATCTGAGAGGTAAACTATTCCTTGCTCTTCTGATTTACTTATGGTATTACATTTTATGTCTACATCTTTACCCATTTTGACCTTATTTTGATACAGAGTATGAGATTTCTGCCATACTATTTTCCAGTTTTCCCAGGAGTTTTTGTTACATAGTTCTTATCCTAAAAGTTGGATTCTTTGGGTTTATCAAATAGTAGATTACTATACTCATCGACTATTGTGTCTTTTGTACCTAACCTCTTCCACTGATCCACCATTCTGTTTCTGCTGCTTTATAGATAGTTTTAGATTTAGTATGGATAGGCCCCCTTCTTTTATTTTATTTTTTTTCATTACTTCCTTTGATATTCTTGACACTGTTGTGTCTATTCTCTACCCTCATAGCTTGGCTCTGGCCCTTTAAGGAGACAATCCGGAAATGTGCTCGTAGTTGGTCATCAGCTGTCCAACTCATGGAGAAGAATCCACAGTTCACATTTGCTTGCTCTCAGGTAAGAATAGGCAGATACCTGTAATTCCCTCTATCCGTGAGTGCTTTGCTCTGGATGTAAGCTTTAATATATGGAAAGGTATTTGGGCTTTTGCTTCCAAGGACTAATGTGATCCAAAGGGTAGGAGCTTCTAAACATAGTCTGGGTCATTAGTTGAGGGATCATAGGGCCTAAATCCTCACCTAAAGGTTTCCTACCTTTATTCTTGCACCAAAACTAAAATGAATCTAAGAGTATAACTTAATGGGAATTTACCTAGCTTATTTTAAGGAAATCTAACATCCTTGTTTTTAACCAGAACTTCATTCACTCTGGAAAGGAAGAATAAGAAGTAGTTTAAGTCAAATTTGAGCCATATTGATTTAGGAGGGAGAGCTGGAGGAATGCTGAATTTATTCATACTCTTGCTGAAGCTGATGATTGCTGTCCAGGGCTGATGGACAAAAAGCCTTTACAAGAGAGCCATTAAAATAGTTTATTCTCCATTCCCAGGCACAACAGTATGAGTGGGTGAAGAGGTATTATCCAAGCTTGTATTCCCGGATCAAGGAGTATGTCCGGGCAGGACAGTTTATTCCAGTGGGTGGCACCTGGGTCGAGATGGTAAGAACCTTCCTGGCTGGAACAGCTCTTTGTGTCCTCCCCTCCCGATCTCATCCTCTTTTCCCATCTCCCACATTTCTGAAGATACTTTTTGTGACAGGGAGCCCTCTGAGCGCTGCCTGCCCCTTTTTAATAACTAGCCAGCCAGTTATTACTTCCACCTTTGATTATTGTTTGTATCATCATGCTGGCCTCTGCACTGGGGTCTTGGTTTTTTCTTTCCATTTTGTTCTTGGCAAAGATACTGGAGCAGTTTGCCATCTCCTTCTCTAGCTCATTTTACATATGAGAAAACTGAGGCAAACAGGGCAAAATGACTTGCCTGGGGTCACCCAGTTAAGAAGTGTCTGAAACCAGATTTGAATTTGGATCTTCCTGACTCAGTGCTCTATCTGCAGCACCATCTATCCTTCCTTATAAGTGCATTAGAAAATTGCAAAACAAAATGCTGTGTGAAAGTATAGAGGCACAGTTGAAGGGATCAGAGAAAGTTACCTGGGGGAAGTGACATTCTAGCTCTTAAGGAATGGTAGCAATTTAGTAAGTGGGAAGGGGGGCATTCCAGGCACAGAAATGCACACCGACTGTTCAGATGCCTCCTTTTGGTTCGTTTGGGCTCAAGAAAAGTACCATTGACTTTGGAGGGGCAGCAGGCTGCCAGGTTGGGAAGGGCAAGGTGCTAGAACGTTTTCAGGAGAAAGCAGGGAGTTCCTGCAGGTTTTTAGGAACACCGACAAGGTCTTAATGAGCAGAGGTGGCAAAATCCTGTTTGAAAGCAGGGCAGTCATCCATGGAAGTGGTGAAGGAGCTTCTGCTGGGACCTGGCAATGGGGATAGCCAGAAAGATGTGCTATAGAGAGAGGCAAGTAAGCTAGCTGGCTGAGTGGCTCTGTGAAGTCCAAAGGGTGAATAGGTTTGGAGGGAAGATAATAAACTTCGACTGGATGTGTTGTGAAGTTTAATGTAGGGCATCCTACCAGGGGATACCATCCAGACACGTGGTTCTGGAGCTCAGAATTCAGGTCAGCGGTGGAGACATAGGTCAGGGAGTCATCTGTGTAGAAGTGAAGGTGGAAGTCATAGCAGTAAGTGAGGCTATTACCAAGTGTAGAGAGTCAGAGATTGTGGGGTGACTTTTGCTTACTCAGGATGGGAACCTTCCCAGTGGAGAATCCATGGTGAGACAGTTCCTTCAAGGACAGAACTTCTTCCTTCAAGAATTTGGAAAAGTGTGTTCTGAGGTAAGCCCCGCTCCTCCCATCTTGCCTTTGCCCCTGGGCCCCATCTTCATCCCCTTTCCTGGTGACACTGGACACAGAGCTATCTGAATGACCCTGTTGGAAGAGAAAGAAACAACCGAGCTAGTCAGGGTCTTGATTCTGGTTTGACAGAAATTCACCATCTCTTGTTCTTCCCAGTTCTGGCTTCCAGACACATTTGGATATTCGGCCCAGCTCCCCCAGATCATGCGTGGCTGTGGCATCCAGCGCTTCCTGACACAGAAGCTGAGCTGGAACTTGGTGAACTCCTTCCCTGTTAGTGAGAAGGACCTGGGGGCGGGGGGAGGGCAGCATGGTGATATGAGAATCCAGGGGATCCTGCTTGGTTAGCTGTTGTTTCTGGTGGGTAGAAGGGTCAGCTCAGCCCTCACCAAATCTTAACTCGAAGCTGAAAAAAAATCTCTTCAAGAAATCATCTAGTCCCAACCCCTCCCTTCAGGCAGGTAAGGTGTCAGGATGACCATTTGCAGATGAGGAAGCAGATTCTGAGGTGAAGTGGCTGAGCCAGGGCTCCAGTTTTTGGTCCTTGTAGCACTCTGCCTCTGGGAATGGCACCCCTTTTCCCTCCAGAGGCTGAGTACCCCCACTAAGTATAGAAGACTCATGGCTTCCTAGGCCCAGACTTTTTTCCTTATCTTGTCCACCCACCCTGGGGTCAGAACCCATAAGGCCATAGGGCCATAGGGCCCCCATCCTCTATATTCCTTGCATTGATTTACCCCTTTCTTTTTGTCCCCCTCCTCTGTTCTCATAGCATCATACCTTCTTCTGGAAAGGAATTGATGGTTCCCGGGTATTGGCCCACTTTCCTCCTGGGGATTCTTATGGGATGGAGGGTCGTGTAGAGGAGGTAAGCCTGGGAATGTAGATATAGGAAACTATATAAGGAAGTATAGGACAGTTCAAACCTCATGGTTCTCCTGATGTTTGGTTGGGGGAAGGGGATAGTGGACTGGCTTTTCAGGGTATTGCTTGGCTTGGATGTGATGTGTTTGGGGTTTGATGGCTTCTTCCAGGTGCTGAAGACTATGAATAACAACAAGGACAAGGGGAGGGTGAACCACAGTGCCTTCCTCTATGGTTTTGGGGATGGGGGTGGCGGCCCCACCCAGATCATGCTAGACCGCCTGGAACGGATGAAGGATACGGATGGACTGCCCAGGTCAGAGATCCAGCTCCCTGCCCTCCTCTCCCCTATCCCCTTGGTTCTCCCACACCAGACTTTTGCTCTCAAAATCCAGGTGGAGGAATCAAACAGAACAAGTCATGTCTTGGCTGTGAGGAGAGAGGCTAGAACCCAAGCAATGGAAAAACTGTTGTTCCAAAAGCATTATTCCTGGCCTTGACTGGGGAGGGTGGAGTGAGAGCGATACTTCCAATACATACTTATTTGGCAGCTTGTTTTGCATAGTGGGAGGGAGCTGGACAAGCTGAGCCCCTCCAGACTCTTTCCAGTTAGAGGTTTCATGAAATTACGGGGGCCCAGGCACTTCCTTCTCTCATAGCCTCAATTTTGTCATTTTTCCATAGGGTGTATTTCTCTACCCCAGATCGGTTTTTCTCATTATTGGAGAGGGATACGGGGCAGCTTTGCACTTGGGTAGGGGAATTGTTCCTGGAACTTCACAACGGCTCCTATACTACCCATGCCCAAGTAAGCCATTTCTAGCAAAAGGTGGGGGAATTTAAAGAGGAATCCTTCCTTCACTTTGTTTTTCTATCCATAAAAAGTCTACAGTCTAGTTGGGGATTCAAGAGGAAGAGAACATTACAAGACAGTGTAGAATCAAGCGTTAGACTTTGTTTTTAGGCTTCAGAATATGTAGAAATTGAGAGGAGATGAAGTCATATGGCTTCAGAAGGACAGTCATGTGAGACGTCCTGAAGGAAAGGAGACTTGCTTTGGGTTCTGAAAACTGTAGGGGTTGGGTGGGAGAGGAGCAGAAAGGGCATTCCAGGTGAGTGAGGCACAACATTAGGAAAGGCCCAGGGCCAAAATTATGGAAATGGTTATCAAGCTTCTATTAAGACCTGAGCATGAGGTTGCAAAGGGAAAGCAAAAACCAGTCCTGCCCTTGAAGAGTTTACTTGTAATGAGGAGACCATGTAGCTAAGTTGGAACCTACAGATGAATGCCTAGGAGATGGAAGGCAATCTGGGAGGGCCAGAAAAAGCCTCCTTTGGGATGTAGTACTGGGGTGATTCTTAAAAGGACCTAGAGATTCTCAGAATGGGAGGTCAAGAGGGAACAGCCAGTACAGTGGCGAGTGGCAAGTTGGCATGGCAGATAGACAGCTGGCTGCAGTCCTGTCTCTGAAACACACCAGCTGTTCTATCCGGGCAATTTGCTTCACCTCTCAAGGTCCCAGTTCCCTCAAGTGGACTCCAAGGTTCCTTCCAACTCCAGCTCCATTTGATCCTTTGAGATTGAGGGTTGTATTCAACTAGTCAGTCAGTGGGGCTGGTTCATAGAGTCATGAAGGTAACAAGAATAGAAAGACAGGATGGGCCAGGCTGTGAAAATGAACATAGTGTATGCAAGGGAATGTAATGTTAGGTTGAGGAGAATGCAGGGTCCAGTTTTACAAGTCTTTTGTTCCTTTAATCCTTCAGAAGATTTGTGATTTAATTAAGGCACATATTCTCTCCTTTTCTTAGTAAATAGGCTTCATGATTTGTGATCAAAAGACATTCCTTTTCTGAGGTCTAAACCTTGTAATGATGAGCCTTTCCAAACTTAAAACTGTCACATTATAACCAGGCCACAATGAGGCATCAGAGTAAGACTGAAGGAGAGAGAATGGATGTATATCATAAAATTATAGAGTTGAAGTCTGCAAAATATGGCCATGAGGGAGATAAGACTGGCAATTTAGATTATAGTTAGATTATAGATGGTAAGTTAAGGAGTTCAGATTTTATCCTCTGTGGGTTATGAAACTTTGAAGTTTTTTTTTTTTTTGAGCAATGGAATATGCCTCAAGAAGATGAATGTGAGATTGGTAGGCAGAATTGATTGGAGTGAGGAAAGCCTAGAGGCAGAGAGAACCCAGTGAGGTGGGAGAGAAGGATTCAGGTCTGGTGTGACATCGGATATAAGTTCGAGACATAGGGGGAAATATAAGAGACATGGGGCAGACATTGCAGCCTCGGGCTATTCCACAAACACGGGGACAGGGTTCTCAATTGAGAGGTGTCCTTGCCCTTCTGACCCACCTTCCCCTACTTCACTTCACTCCTGCATTCAGATCAAGAAGGAGAATCGGGACTGTGAACAGATCCTTCATGATGTGGAACTCTTGAGCAGCCTGGCTTTGACACACAGTGAAACTTTCCAGTATCCTTCTGCTGAATTACAGCACCTCTGGAGGTAATGTGGTCCCCTTTTTGTGCCTTTCCCTGGGGGAGGCCAGAGCCTCTGGATCTGAATGTGTTTTGCCTCTAGGCCCATCTTGCTCCCCCAGCACAGCATATTCCCCTCTTCTAACTCTCTGTAAGAGATCACTGGAGAGCCGCCACGGTCCCCTGTGATGTTTTATCCACCTCCTCTGATTGGTGTGACCCCCACTAGCCTGCTCTCGGATGGACTGTCCTCCTTGCCCCTCTAACATCCACAGGCTCTTGCTCCTCAACCAGTTCCATGATGTGCTTCCCGGAAGCTGTATCCAGCAGGTGGTGGATGATGCTCTGACCCACTATGGAGGTGAGAGAAGAGACAGGCCTCAGCTGCTTCCCATACCCATCGTCCTTCCCCCTTGCATGTGGGCTGAGGGAGAAGCTTTCCCATGAGTAGCCCCAATTTCCCCAGCTGTTATGTAGTGGTAATTATGTGTTAAGATGCTGAATATGGAATTGGGATGCAGAGGGCATTGCAGGTAGGGAGAGACTGGAGGCAGGGAGAGCAGAGCCTGGCCCTGGGTACCTCTCATGGCCGCTATGAGGACAGAAGAAGAGGGGGCCTCCAAAAAGGCTCTCCCTGACATCAGCAGGGACCTTTCCCCTTCCTCACTTTGGCTACTTAGGCAAGGCCCAGCCATCCTCTGAGACTTTATCTGCTCACTTATGAGAGAATTGGGCCAGCTGGCAGCTATCAGATCCTTCATCCTGGGTTGCGCCATTCCATTCTTCATGGGCAGGGCTGGTATTGGAGGGCAAGGAGAAACTCAAAGGGCATTCAAGTGCCAAGTGTAGAAAAAGAAAGAAGATGAGCAGAGGAAGAGCTCTCCAGAGCTTGTGAAGGACAGCAAAAGCCTTTATGTGGGTAGAATGTGGGTAGGTACTGGCCCGCCTGGAATGAGGGAACTGGACCAATTATCTTTAAAACAGTTAAATTCTACAAGGTTTTATTCAGCATGTATTAAGTGCCCAGTTTAATGCTGGGAAGCAGGGAAGAGAAGCTCAATCCCAGGCTCCTTTAGGACAGAAGACGGGTGGTAGGAGCTCTGCAGAGGAAGACTCAGTGAGGGCTCCTCTGGCCATGAGGAAGCCAGGTCTGGGCCAGCACTTGGAAAATGGGCAGGGTTTGTTATAGGAGAGGGTAAGGAAGCTTAGTCTCATTGCAGTTTTTGGTGTCCTGGGCCCTTTCTCAGAATCATATTTTGGAATATGTATTAAAAAAAAAAGGCATAGGATTATAAAGGAAACCAGTTTAGCAAAGTTCAGTTTTATTAAGACATTTAAAAAACAGGTTCACAGGCCCAAGATGAAGAGCCCCTGATTCAGAGAGGAAAATGTGAGCAAAGGTTGAGAGAAAGGAGGTTTGAGGTTCTTTTTGAAGGTCCCGAGAGTCTCTTCTGGCCAAAGAGGAGCCCATGTTCCAGCCAAGAAGCCCTGGGGGTTAAGCAGTTGGACTATCAGTGGGGGTCTGTGAAAATCAGGCTAAGGACTCTGGGCTCTTTAGACACGGGAGGTTAAAAGTCACAGATTCTATATAATGAAGTTTGGGGAGGTGGGGAGGTGAGGGGGGGAAGATGTTAGCAGACAAAACCAGTGGAGGCTGGGCTGAGAGCCAGCCTTCTAGCTGGGGTCTGTGGGCTCTACTCCCAGAGTCCCTCAAAGACCCATTTTTAGATTCTGTGAGTGCCTTCCGGGCCCATTGCCTGACTCGGGTCTTGCACTATGTCCTGTTGTTTCCCAGCCATGATGCAGATGTTCTCTGCCTCCTTTATCCACAGAGATTCGAAGCAGTGGCTCCCGCCTTCTGAACGCTGCCATTTGGTCTCTGTTTGGAGGAGAGCCAAGCTCTCGTGACCTGAGCCTACCACGCAACTTCCTCATCTTCAACACCCTGTCCTGGGAGCGCACAGAGGTGGTGGCCCTGCCAGGAGCCAGTGGCGCTGAAAACCTGGGTACGTAGGCACTGTCCCCTGAGGTCCCCCTGTCCTGGGAGGGAAGAGGCCAGTGGCCTGAGGTTACAGCTGAAAGGGACCATGAAGAAGCCGGGATTTAAATGGTAAAAACGTTCCTGCCTGCAAGGCTTAAAGGTGAATGGGGGTGTAAGAGTGTGGAAGGTAGCGAGCAAAGAAGGGGACAAGAGGCTAATTCTGGAGTTGGGCACAGTGAGAGTGTCAGCAGAAAAGCCAGCCTGGACCGAGAGCAGAACTTTCCTTGGGTGGGCTCAGGCTGGGCCTGCGGGTCTGGATGCCATCTCCAGCCAATCCTGAGGGGAACACTGGGAATGGGCAGGAGTAAGCCACACATGCCCAGTGTGGTGAGAGAGAGATCCTCTGGCCCTAAATTAGGGATGAGGACAGAGAGGAACAGAGAAGGATCTTGGGAAGGTGCCAGTGCTGACTGTTCTCCCTTCCCTCCCCGAGTCCAGTGCTGGTGACGGTGCCGAGTATGGGCTACACCCAAGCCCCCGCTCCTGCCCCACCTCCTCATTCGGTCAGAGTGGTCCAGGAGGTGAGTAACTCCCTGCACCTAGGGGTGAGAATTGTGGGGAAGGGGGAGTCAGAAGTGTATGCTGCAGTCCTGTCTGGGACCCAGTCTCAAGAGGTCTCTTCTGCTCACCTGTGAAGGGTGAGCAGCCAGATCTGGTTGGGCCTTCCTGGTTCTGGATACCGCCATCTATCCTCAATCCTTGATCCAAGTCAGTGATAAATGTGGGGCAGCTCAGCACCACAGGCACCTTGCCAGGGCACTCCACTGGAGATTTTCCTCTAAGTGGACTTTAACAGACATTTCTTATGTGCATGACTTGGAGAGGGTAAAAACAAAAAGCCCCTGTCCTCAAGGAACTTTCATTCCACTGTGGAGGAGGCTCCAACATGTACACATGTAAATACAGGATAAGTTTTGAGGAGGGGGCACCAAGGATGCCCTGAGGGGGTGGAGGATAGGCCTGGAGAACTCAGGGAAGGAGCTGATTGGTGGAGGGGAGGACTAGGCCATCAGGGGGCCAGTCTATGGAGAGCCTTGAATGCCAGACTGAGGGCTCAGTGGGGAAGTTCTGAAAGAAAGGGCTTGGTCAGGGGAGTCTCAGATTCAATTCAGTCAAATGGATTTTCTTGCCTTCTGTGTGTGAGGCTCCATGCTAAAGCACTGAGGACACCAGGAAACAAAACTTAACCCAAAGGAGCTTAGATTCTGCTGAGCCAGTCAGCACCTATTGAACCAATCTTTGGATGTAATCTTTCACCCAATAGTATTGTCACCTAGCCGATAGTTATCCATCTGCTCCACAGGCATGACTTTATCAGTGGAAAAAACACTTGACTAATTAGTCTGAGGACCCAGGTTCAAATCCTCTCTGATGCTTACTGTTTGTGTCACCTCGGGTAGGTTTCCACCACCTTTGTTTCCTCCTCTGTAAAATGAGGAGATGGGATAGCTTGCTTCTGTTTCCCCCAGCCCTGGATCTAAGATCCTATAAATCCTGTAACAGGAAATGAAGTCATTCTCACTTGGGCTGAACCCAACAAAGCCTTGTTAACTGCTTTGCTCTGTGAGTGTTCAGAAACTCCCCCCAAATAATGTGACCTTAGATTTTGGGAGGATTGGAAGTCAGATTCACTGCAGTTTTCATTTTTTCTCTTTTCCTGTGTTCCTTATTGCCTTTATTTTGGCAACATTTACCCTTCCCTAGACCTACAGCTTACTCTCCTTCCCAGACTTTGAGAGATCACCTCAGTAATTGCATTCGCCCAGTTTTTTCATTACCTAAGGATGTTGTTCATCTGAGGTTGGTGATTTGAACTCACTGAGGGAAGCTAGAAGCTGTCTGACCCCTTCCTTGTTTGTATCAGACTTCCCTTCTCTGCTGCCACTTGTGTTCTAATCTGGCCAGGCTAAAGATTATTTTCTTTGAAAGAAAAAAAAAATCCTAAAACCAAAAGAGTCGACTTGAACTTCCTTGTCTCTGCTATCCCTTACCAAGATCCTGTCCCTTGTAGACACAGTCCTCATCCTCCTTTCACCTTCCTTTCCCTCCAAACATAGATTTTTTAAAAACAATCTGGGCTTTTATTGCCAGCTTCGGTCCTCCTGATAGGATCCTAAGATGGATCCTGTTGCCCTTGTTCTTTCTCAACTACCTGCCCTTGTTCTCTAGAAGGCTTTTGAAAACTGGTGTTGGTTTTTGAGTTCCCTGTGTATCCATATGGGTCTTTTTTAGGCAGCTACCTTTTTCCCTCTTGATTAGAACGATTTCTGATTGGTGCTTTCAGCATTTACTCTGAAGAACCTTACATCCTTTTAGGGTCAATTTGCTCTACAAAATATCAGGCCTTTTGCTGAGTTCTTAGATATTTCACTTTGTTTGTCCTACAGGGGTGCATGTCAGACTGTTGGGTTCCTCTCCTTTTCTCTTATGAACTCTGTGATGGAATTGTCTTTTCCTAAAACTGCAGGATTAGGAATTCAGTCTGGTCAGAACTGAAATTGAAAAGGAGTTTCCCTCATCTCTTCCTAATACAGGAGAGACAACCTTCTGGCCACAGCATCATGCTTCTGTGATAGGTTTCCCTGAATGTGGCTTTTCTCCAGATTTCTTCCCATTCCTCCTTTAGTTCCCATGAGTTTTATGTCCCCACAACATTATCACTTCTCTGTTCTCCCTCACCCTTCCCGTCTGCACAGGCTGATGGCTCCGTGACACTGGAGAATGGCATTATCCGAGCACACCTGGACTCCATGGGCCATTTAAACTCCTTGGTTTTGGTTTCCTCAGACAGGTACCTTTGGCCCTCAATTTTCCTTCCTCTGGGGTGGCTGACTGTGCCTGTTGGGTTCCAGCCTTTCCTCATCACATGAGAGCTCCCTGCCAATTGGATCCCTGGGTTCCTTATCCCAGTGAGAAGGAGGGGGTTATTGGAGAGAAGAGAGGAGGGAGCCAAAGTCAGGGCATCAGAGGTCTGGCTCTCCCTCCACCTTTCCTGGCTCTGTGTGTACTTTAGGCAGCCGCCTCCTCCCAAAGTCAGTAAAAAACCATTAGATTTTCAGGTATGGTGGAAAGAACACGGGCCTTGGAGTTTTGAAAACCTGTGGTTAAGTCCTGGCTTTGCCACATAATTCTCTGACTAGGGACAAGTCAATGTGAAGGGCATGCTTGGTAAAGCTTAGAGTCTACAGGAATGAATGCTTTCTTTCCTCCTCCTTTGAGCCCCACTTCCCCTGCCCTGGAGAGCAATGGGGACTTAGGCCTTCTTTTCATTCTGTTCAGGGAAACTGTCCCCCGAGGGGCCTTTGGCAACCAGTTTGTGATGTTTGATGACATTCCCTTGTACTGGGATGCCTGGGATGTGATGGATTATCATTTGGAGACCAGGTGAGACAAATGGTACACCAGACAGGGCCCTGCTGATTGCATCATCGAGGAGCCCCCATGCTGAGGCCCTGAGCCCTCTCTCCTTAGCCTCTGGCTGTGGCCACACTGCCCCACTCCCTTCTTTAGAAGCCTGAATTTAGACACTGCATCACGGCCTGACCCCCTCTGACCCTTGTGCCCTGTAGGAAGCCGGTCACAAAGCTGGACCAAGCCCTCGAGGTGGGGATCCCAGGAGGCCTTCGAGGCAGTGTCCATTTCTCCTTGCAGCTCAGTAACCGAAGCATCCTGACACAAGAAATTGTGCTGGATGCTGCCTCTCCATATCTCCAGTTTCATACTGAGGTACCGATGGGGGTCTCTGGGCTGGGACAGGGACTCATCCAGGAGTCAGCCCCTCATCTCTGGCACTGAGTCTTGGGCCCTCAACCTCCCCCCTCCATCCCCCATCTGTGAGCTCTTGGAGGGAGGGAGAGGCTCCCTTGTCCCCCCCCCCCCCCCGCTTTTGTGTGTTATTCCACAGGTGGACTGGTATGAGTCTCACAAGTTCTTAAAGGTGGAGTTCCCTGTGTGGGCCCAGACCACCAACGCCACCTATGAGATCCAGTTTGGGCATATCCAGAGACCGACGCATTATAACACCTCTTGGGACTGGGCTCGCTTTGAGGTGGGTTGGGAAAGGAGGGGACTGGAGCAGGAATGCCTTCCGGGCCTGGGGTAGGAAGGTGGGGTTCAGGGCTCATGAGTGGGGGGGTGTAGGAGCCATCAGGGCCCAGAAGGGGCTGGTGAAGACTTGTCCTCCTCACTCCCAGGTGTGGGCCCATCGATGGATGGACCTGTCAGAACATGGCTTTGGGATGGCGCTTCTCAACAACAGCAAGTATGGGGCCTCTGTTCGGAACAACATCCTCAGCCTCTCCCTGTAAGTCAGACCGATGCTTTGTCCACGTCCTTGAGGACCACCTC
Organism: Myrmecobius fasciatus; assembly: GCA_023553655.1. Taxonomy (NCBI): domain Eukaryota; kingdom Metazoa; phylum Chordata; class Mammalia; order Dasyuromorphia; family Myrmecobiidae; genus Myrmecobius; species Myrmecobius fasciatus. The sequence goes on along the minus strand of JAJPUD010005143.1, from coordinate 72,043 downwards.
AGGGAGCTGACGCAGTGACCTTGGAAGGAGGGAGGGAGGTCTGGGCAAGGTTGCCGCCCTCCTCACCGCCCTCTCCAGAGCTCTGGGAGGGGGATGGAAGGAGGGGGGGGGGAACTGGAGCTGGCTCTGGATGTGGGGGAGGCCTGAAGTCCTAGGACTAAAGCAGGCTCAGTCTGATTGAGGTCACATCCATCCCGTGTTTAAGGCTGGGAGCCAAAGAATGGCCCCTCTCACCCTGTCCAAACAAACACAACAAAAACAAAGCCTCAGTAAATAAACCAATCTGGGAAGAGCCTCAGGAAGTCAGAGAGGGAGGAGCTAGGAGAGTGGAGGGGGCGGGCCAGGGTTCTGGTTCTGACCCAGCTCCTGCCCTAAGGTTGAGCCTTGCTTTCTCTCCAGACCCAACTGGTCTTTGCGGGGGGAGTCTGGAGGGGTGGGAGGGAGAGGGGGCGGGAGGGTTCTCCACTCCCCAGGGCGAGATGCTGCAGCTACTGTCTCCCCTCTCTGTAGCTTACGGGCACCCAAATCCCCCGATGCCAATGCAGACATGGGCCATCACCAGTTCACCTATGCAATAATGCCACACATGGGTGAGTGCCTCGGGCTAAATGTGCTCCCTCCTTCTCCCCCTGTCCCTTCCCAATTCAAGTGTCCTTAGGATGGGGCCTGCCATATCATTTTGTGTTTTTTTTTTGTTTTTTTTTTTGCTGAGACAATTAGGGTTAAGTGACTTGTCCAGGGTCCCACAACTAGGAAGTGTTAAGTGTCTGAGACCACATTTGAATTTGGGTCCTCCTGACTTCAGGGCTGGTCCTGCCATATCATCTTGCGCATCTTTTCTTCTCTGGGCGAGTAGGGTAGCCACATCTGCCCTGCCTAACCCCATAATAAAAAATGGGCAAGAAAGCCTTTGGAAAGCGATGTGTTATGTAGACATGGAAGGAGGAGGAAAATGTCAGACACTGGGGTGATGGAGCTTTGAGCAGGGCAGAAAGCTGGTTGGCTCATCAGTTGATGGGCAGGGGCCCAGGACTCCCCTGGCCCCTCAGGCTTCTATGATGGCTGTTCTTGGGGGATGCCTTATTTCATAGGAACGTTCCAGGATTCTGGAGTCATCCAAGCTGCCTACAACCTCAATTTCCCCCTCCACGTTATCCCCACTGGGCCAGTCCTCTACCGGCCTTGGAGTGCTTTCTCCATCTCATCATCTGCCGTGGTGCTAGAGACTGTTAAACAGGCAAGTGGAAGTCGCCAGAGCTCACTATTGCCCCCCACCTCCAGGGGCAGAGGGCCCAGTGATGGGGTCCAAGGTAAAGGGCTGGCCTCTAATTGGAGGAGAAAACTTTGGTCCCCTGTTCCCCACCCTCTTGTGCCATCCCAGGGAGCTGGGTCGGAGTCAGAATTCGAATCCTGGCTCTGTCACCATCCTGCTCCGTCTCCATTTCCCAGTCAGCGATTGGGGCTCTGGGGTTACGTCTTAGCTTGAGGGCCCCAAGAGTGGGACGGGCCTGGCCATCCTCCTCCTCTCTGCTCCCCCAGGCCGAGGCAGGACTGCACCCTTGTGCCCTAGTGCTGCGAATGTATGAGGCGCACGGCAGCCACGTGGACTTATGGCTGCAGACATCGCTCCCTGTACAAGAAGCTGTCATGTACGTGGGGGATCTGGGGGAGAAGGGGAGACACCGAGACCAAATCCCCCACGTGGCCTCATTTCTCTTCTCCTCCTAGTTGTGATCTTCTGGAACGCCCTGACCATCGGCAGCGCCTGACCCTCGAGAGCTCCCGCCTGAAGCTTTCCTTCTCTCCCTTCCAAGTGGTTTCTCTGCTCCTTGTGTTGCAGTCCCGAAGCCCCTGACCGAGACATAGGACCAGTAGCTTGGGCCTCATTACCCCGAAATTCCTGGTCCCCAGACCTCAACCAAGTAGCTCCCAGCATGATCCTAAGCACTTCCATCTTGGTCCCAAGCAAGCACCAGGCTGCTGCAGCCCCTCTGCCTCGAAGACATTTGCTGCTGGGGTGAGGAACGAAGCCAGACACCCTCTTGTCCAGCTCTGGGACGGCGCCCCATCGCTCTGCCCAAGGAGCACGTGTCCTTGACTTGGCCTGGGCCCCTCAGCCTCCGGCTCTCACTGAGGAACCCCAGTGAGCCACTGGGGGCTAGTGCATCTCAAAGGCACACCCTTGTCTCCTTTGCCCTTTTCTCCCTTTAATTCACCTTGGCCCTCGTAGCTGGTTTCTGATACACTGGACAGTGGACCCATTTCAGTCAGCCCAATAAATATTTTCCTTAGCCAGCCCCATTTCCATTTCTCTTGGCCCTCTCTCTAGCTTGGTAATTGCCCTTAAGCCTGTGGTCCATTCTCAGGAGTCCTGGCTGCCTCCTTGGGAAAGACTGTGTTCCCCTGGATGCCCGTGAGCATGGGCCTTCTTGCCCCCTTCTTCATACCAGTTTTTATGTCAGAGTAAAGGGAGACTTCTCTCCAGGTTTGGCTGCTGCCCAGGGGACTCTGGATGTAGTTGGACTGTAACCCATAGACAGGAGCAGTAAGGGAGCCATGAACAGAACTGGAAAATGGTTGTTAGTAGGGAATCTTAGGGTCCTAGAACGATAGGATGAGAGGAGGGCCTAGAGACCAAATCGTGTGCTCCAGGGAAGGAAGAGAGGCCTTGGGGACTAGTGACTGCTGTGTCCCCAGCCTTGGAGAGTGGATACACCTCTTAGATCTGGGGGACTGAAAAAGGCAGGAAGAAGCCTGCAGGGGAGGAGGTCTCAGCATTCTGCAGGAAGGCCTGGAGCAGCAGTCCGGAAGGTGAGTTGTCTGGAAAGACCCCCATGGAGGCTGCACAGAAGATAGTGGCAAGGAGGTTAACAGATGAAGCAGGCGGCCAGGAAGGTTCTTGTAAAGTAGTGTCAGGTCATGAGGAGCTCAGAGGGAGGTGGGCGAGAAGCTTACTGGGGGGAGATGTGGGGGTAAAGAGATCAGACAGGGATAGCCCCTTGGTGCGAATGACCAGAAAGAACAGTGAGCTGCTCTGCCTTTATTTTGCCTTTCTTTTCTTTGCCAAGAAGAGTGACCTTCAGACTCAAAAGGACAGAACCAAGTGGCTAATGGGGAATGGATAGCTACGATAAGTAAAGATGCTGTGACAGGCCTGGCTGCTTGCACTCGATGGGTCTGAGTCCCCTGGCCAGGGGGAACAGCAGGGACAGGGGGACCTTAGAGGCCAGGTGAATGTGGCTGCAGTCCTGGCTTTAAGTGGAGAAGAGTGGAGCTGGCAGTCAGAGGCAAGTGAAGGCCTCTGTTCTCAAAAAAGCCAATTGCTGGTCTTGAAGATCATTCCCTGCTTTGGGGCTCTCCCTAGAGAGAAGTGAGAGGCTGCAGTGGGCTATCCTGGGAAGCCATAAGGCATGCAAAACAGGCTAAATCAGCCAGGAAGCAGTCCTGTACTGGGCAGGAAATTGTCCCTTGGTTTGCTAAGTGCCTTACAAAGATTATTTGTTCCTCACAACCACCTCAGAAAGCCGGTGCCATTATTATGCCCATTTCATACAACAGACAGATGGGGTAAGTGACTACCCAGCCAGCGTTCCACAGCTCATGTCTGAAGCTGGTTTTGGACCGAGGCTCCCTGACTAACTCGGAGCACCTGAGTCCAAATCCTTCTACCCTCTCTCACATTTATGTAACCTTGGAAAAAGTAATTTAAGCAAAGGTATCTCTAACAGGTGAAGAAATACTCTCAATCATTATTAATTAGGGAAATATAAATTAAAACAATTTGGGATACCACCTCACCCTATCAGATTGGCTAATATGATGGAAAAGGACAGTGACAGTTGTTGGAGAAGTGGAACACGAATGCATTTTTGGTGAAGTTGTGTACCGATGAACCATTTTGGAAAGCAATTTGCATCTATGCCCATCATAGCCTTTGACCCAACAATACTAGGTTTGTACTCCAAAGAAAGCAAAGAAACGGAATAGGACTTTTGTGTATAAAATATACATATAGTAGCTTTTTGTGGTGGCAAATGATTGGAAATTGAGGGTCTATATCAGTTGGGAATGGCTGAGCAAGTTCTGGCATATGATTGGGATAGAAGACTTGTTTTATAAGAAATAATGAGCAGGTAAATTTCAGAAAAACCTGAAAGACTGAAATGAACTGATGCAAAGTGTAGGGAGCAGAACCAGGAGAACATTGTACATGGATCAATTGTGAATGACTTCGCTGTTCTCAGCAATACAGTGATCTATCTGATGAACTCTCAAATGCAGGCAGAAGCATACTTTTTTTTAAACTCTTTCTTCTTGTCTGTTTTCTTTGAAACGTTTTGCAAGATTGCATGTGTGTATATCCTTTATCAATTTGCAGAGGGGAATTCAAAATTATGTGGAAAAAAAAGTTAGAAATTGTTTTTACCTGTAATTGGGAAAAAATAAAGTATCAAAATTCCAGGGGGGAAAAATTAACTTCCCCGGGGCTCAGTTTCCTAAGAAGTAAATGAGGGGGCAGAACTAGATAGCTTTCAAGAGCCTTTCCAGCTTCAAATCTGCAATCCTGGGATCCTTGCAGTAACCAAATTAGGCCCTCCTGTCACCCCCATTTTACAGATGGACAGGTGAAGGTAGGAATCCTTTATTAATGATAACACTGTATGTAAAGCCCCGGGCTGGATGCTGGAGACTCAAATAGGCAAATGGAACAGTCCTGCTCTCGAGGAGCTTATTTTGAATGGAGGAGACAACACCCATGGAAGGTGTGAGCTGCAGATCAGACGGAGGAGTCCCCCGCTCCTTGGGGTGCAGCAGCAAAGACATCAAGTCTTCTTTACTGTGATTTCTATGTATAACATGGTATCAGTTCCTGAGTTACTGCCAAGGACGAGTTGAATCTGAGGCTGACTCAGGGAGGGCTAATGACTTTCCTGGGGTCACATCTGATCCAGGATTTATACTCAGGTCTTCCTATCATAAAGTCCAGCTGTCTCCTAGATGAACTTTAGGCTTCCTTCTAGTGTTGATATTTTATAGTTAGAAAGTTCTGAAGTCCTTTCCTTCTTTCTGGTCCCTTTTTCCTAAACCATTTTTTTGTTGTTTTGTTTTATTAAGGAGATGTGAGTGAAGCACCACAGGGGGGTGACAACAGGACTTAAAATTGCTAGTTACATTTTATTATCAATATTTAAAAAAAAAAAAAGCATCTCCAAACCTGGTTCAAAAGCTCTAAAATCGTCCTGGATTTTAGTCCTGCTGGGGAAGGAGCTGGGAACAAGGGAATGGGGTGCCTGATGGGGGTGGGAAAGGCAGGAGGTAGATGACAGACATTTGGGGTTCCCTTCCAACTTGGGGTTTGGCGGGGCAAAGGCACTGACAACATGAAAGAAAGGATTTGGAGCCTCAGGGCTCTGGGTGCTGAGCTTCCCCTGCCTCTCCTGGCGCCAATCCATCTCAGCTATGGAAATCAACCATTTTCAGACATCAATTAATGAACCTTTTGGTCAGGATTGTGCACAGGCCCAAGAAAACAGCCAGTGAATCTCATGAAAAGCATCGTATCCTCCAAAAAAAGGCATGTGGCTTTTGCCAGGCTCTCCTGGCTGCCCTGATCCTGGGGTGGTCCATGTTCCTCTCCCCATCATGGGACTAAGAACAGGAGGACTCAGGGAGGGCCTTTCCCACCCTGGGCTGAAACCCTAAGGAGGAGAGAGGCCAAGTTCAGGATGGCCACTGGGCGATGGAGGTGGGGAGGAAGATGGAGACAGCCTGCTCTTGGAGTTAGCTTTCCCTTTCCTGGTTCTGCCTGTTGGAGGACAGGAAGCAGAACTGTGAGATGGAGCTCCTCACCCAGAGAGGATGGAGACCCAAGGATCTTTTCACTGTGGCTGCCTGCCTCTTCCACTCTTGCTCAGGACTTCTCCCCCACCTAGAACCCACTCTCCATCTTTGCTTCATCCCCAATTCTTCCTTGTCCTTCAATCCCATTTCCTCTAGTGATCCTTCCCCAACTCCTCCAGCCACTTTGTGCTCTTTTCTCAGAAAGGGATCTCAGTGTCTGGACACTGATCCCCCAGCTCCAGTCCTTCCTCAGTCCCCTATCCAAGGACAGAGACGCCCACACTCACTCCCCTCCCCCCAAAATCTATTATCCCAAAGGGGGAACTGGGATCCCAGGCAGAAAGAAGTCCCACCTTTTTGTACTCGGGCCACTAGTTGCTGTTTTCCTTCCAGAACTCCTGGGTCATTTAGGGGGGATGTTGGAGCAGACCCCCGCTTTAGTCGGGGCTGGGATTTGGGGCATCTAGTTGATGCCCCACGTCCCTTGGTTCCTTGATCAACAGACTCCTTCTGAGACTTCTTGCCTGGTTTCCTTGCTCTGGAGGGGCCCCTCTTTGGCACAGATGTAGGGTCCTGGTCGGAAGAAAACCAGGCCCTTATCTGGGTCCTGCAAGGGCTCAAGGACAGCAGGGTGGGACATGGCAAAGCAGAAAGTGGAGCTCTCTACCTAATGCCCCTAGGGCCTCTGAAGCGAGCTGATTGGGAGGTCCAGACATTGTGTGAAAAGAGGGACATGCGGTCATCCTCCCCTAGCCAGGCTCATTCTAGGAAGGGTCTGGAGCTCTCAGATGCATGTGGCTCCATGTTTCTGAAGGGAAACTCTCCCTTTGTCACCCCAGAGTCAAGAAGAGAGGTAGGCAGGAGAGGAGGTGTGTGGGGGGGTGGAGCCCGTACCTCTGAATCAGTTACATCAGGGATGGATTTTTCCTTCACACGCTTCTTACGGGATTTCCCTCCTGTGGAAAACCAAAGGGGACAAGGAGCCCTTCAGGGAGGCAACATGACATCAAGGGCTGACCTTGTGCACAAAGTTCTGAGCCCTGCATAAAATGCCCACCCAGGCAGCTGCATGGCCAGAATTAGAACTTGGGGTCTCTGAAGGTCTCACCTTTTGGTGCAAGGAAGGACCTCTTGGGGAGGTGGAGAACAGGGGGGAAGGGCTGGAGGAAAAAGGGGTAAAATCTGGGGCCTGCTTGTGTCTGGAAAACAGGAACTCCATCGCAGAATGCCTGAATTCCTTGTCTCTAAAGACAGCAAGTATCCCAATTTGCTTAGAGAGCTGTTCTTTTCTTTCTTTTTTTTAAAAGCTTTTTGTTTACAAAATATATGCATGGGTAATTTTTCAACACTGACCCTTGCAAAATTTTCTGTTCTAAATTTTCCCCTCCTCCCTACTCCCTCCCCTAGATGGCAGGTAGTCTAATATGTATTAAATATGTTTAAAAAAATCCAATATGTATATACATATTTATACAGTTATCTTTCTGTACAAGAAAAATCAGATCTACAAGAAAAAAAAAAACCTGGGAAGGAAAACAAAATATAAGCAAACATCAACAGGAAGTGTGAAAATGGATAGCTGTGCTTTTCTTACTGCTCAAGGAGGTAGGACCTACCTTTGGGGGCCAGAGGTCCAGGATCTCCCTGAAATGGAATAGGAAATGGTTCAGAACAAAATCTTCCCACTACCATCTACTCTCTGAAGCTTGGTCACCTTCCTTGCTAGAGGGCTCTCTTTGGGAGACTGGAAAATCCTCTTCCAGCTTCGACCCTCCCGATCCCTAGGTGGAGAAGAGGAGCCACCATAATGGGGTGGAGCTTTGCAGAGCAACTTCTCATGAAGACAATTCCTTTGTTGCCCCAACACACACAACTAACTGTTTCTAAATCTTGGCTTGGAATGCCTCTGCTCAACTCTGTTCTCTCTATCCTTCGGGGTCCAATCCAAGTTCTGTCTGGGCACATTTTCCATTACTACCCTCAGAAATCTTGTCAGGGACCAGATTTAATTCAGGCAATTATTGAGTTCTTACTATGTGCCATGCATTGTGCTAGGGGCTGGGATACCAGGACAGGTCCCTGCCTTCAAGAAGGTTACACTCTTCTGGGGGCAGGGAGGGCAAAGCATCTGTACCCAGATAACTTAAAACAAGATGTGCAGTGTATAATTCTGGGAGGAAACAATAAATATGTGAAATATAAATACTTTGGGAGGATGGAAGAGATTCAGGAAAGTCCTCTTGTATAAGCTGGGCCTAAAGGGAACAGGAATCCTGAGAGGCAAAGGTGAGGAAGGAAATCCCTCCTGGCCAAAAGTATATACACTGGAGGTGGGATGCGATGTTCTGGGCCTCCTCGAAGCTCCCTCCCAGGGTGTGAGGTGGGTAACAGAAGTATGGAAGACAGAGATATCAGATCCCAAATCAATCTATTAAAAGTATTAAGCACTTACTGCATGCCAGGAACTATGTTAGACTATATATGTTAGGAACTATACCAAGACAGAAATCAAACAGTTCCTGCCCACATAAAGCTTACAGTCTATCCAGTGTGTGTGTGTGTGTGTGTGTGTGTGTGTGTGTGTAAGATAAACCAAGGTAATCTGGGACGAAGGCACTAACTTCTGAGGGAATGAGGAAAAGCTTCATGGAGAGTCAGTCTTTGCAATGAACCCTGAAGAAAACCAGGGATTCTAAAAGGTGGAGATTAGGAAGGAATGCATTACATGGACATGGAAATGGAGATGGAGATGAAGACAGAAATGGAGGAAATGGAAAAGGAGATGGAGACAGAGATGGAGATGGAAATGGAGAAGATGAAGATAGAGAAGGAAATGGAGAAAAA
>JAJPUD010005143.1:0-60129 GCA_023553655.1 Myrmecobius fasciatus | reverse complement strand
TCTCCCTTCCTCCCTCTCTCTCCCTCCTTTCCTCCCTCTCTCTCTGTCCATCTCTTTCTCCTTCCCTCTCTCTCTGTTTCTGTCTGTCTCTCTCAACAATGTTTGAACAAAATGTTCTTTTTAGATGTGTGTTTTTAAAACCATTCTGGGATGGGGCATACAACTACATTGTCTGTATCTACATCAGGCCAGTTCTATAGGTGCTAAAAGTCAGAGCCACCAAGAACAACAATTCTATATAAATTTAAGCTTAGATTTGGCTCTCAAACTACCTATGGTTGGAAAAAAAAAAAGTGTTTCCTCAGACAAGAGGCGTCAGAGAATGGGGGGAGGGACCTGAATTCATGGATAGAAGCAGCTAGGTGAGGCAGTGGAGAGAGTACCAGCCTGAAGCCCAGAAGCCTCATCTTTGTGAGTTCAAATCTGACCTAGATGCTGAAAAGGCTGTATGACTTTGGGCTAGTCCCTTCATCTGTAAAGCAAGCTGCAGAAAGAAATGGCCAACCACTCCAGGATCTTTGCCAAGCCAACCCAACATGAAGATTCAGGCGTGAAACCCCAGAGAACTTATGATCTCACTTATTTTGAGTTTCAATTCCTTCTTTGCTGTTTTGGTTCCATATATGCGAACCTTAAGGCCATTCTCTTCGGCAGAAAGCAGAAGCAAGGGCTTTGTAGGAAGACTGTGCAGCCCCGAGCCATGCTGGCCCTGAGACGCTCATGTAAGCAGCTGGACAGAGACACACTGTGGTAGCTGAGAATATTCCCAAGAGAGCAGCTGAGATGGGGGGAGAACCTCAAGGGGAGGAAGACCCATGGGAGGAAATGAGGATGCTTAGCCCAGAGAAGGGAAGGCTTAGGAAAGACTCCGCTGTTTCCAGGATCTGTCTCCAGGGAAGAGGGATTCGGCCTGTTCTGCTGGGTCTCAGAGGAAAGAGGCAGGAACAAAGATTGGAACTTCAGAGTTGTGAGGTAACAAGTGTTTTCCAAGTAAAATGGCCTCATAAAGTGATGGATTCCCCCTTACTTATTAGGTCTCCTAGTTCAAGTGGGATAACTCTATCAGGTTTCAATTAATCAATCAATAAGCACATATAAAGCCCCCACAAGGTGCCCAGCAGCACTGTGATACAGATGAGATTCTTGCTTGGGTACAAGTAAGAAACGATTCGAGCCACTGAGGCCCTTGTCAACTCAAAAATTCTGATTCTGTGCTTGCAAATGTCAGGGATTGCTTCCTCACTGGCCTTTGGTGAGCCTGGATGGCTTCTAGTGGGTCAAAGGCTCCAACGTGGCCCCAACAAGGCAGACATGTCATGTATCCTGGTGGCAACAGCCAGGGCAGCATAGGTCCCGGGAATGGGGTGAAGGCAGTCAATTTGGGGGCTAAGAGAGCTTGGGGAGCCCTTCTGGACTAGGGGGCTTGCTAGCAGGGGTGCTGAGGCTCTGCCCAGACCGAATACTTCAGCTGTGGCCTACAAAATTAGCTTGGAGGGTCTCCACCTCTCCTATTACCAGAGAACAAAGCTGGCAGTAATCCCTGGGGCTTCCACCCAACAGTGCTTTCTGTATTCAGAAATATTCCTAGGAACCCTACCTATTAAGTCATTGCTCCCTTTTTATAGATAACACCTAGGAGCTGAGGGCTCATTAGGCCCTTCTGGGAGAGGGGAGAGTTTCCTTTCAATAAGGCTGTGAAACGGGAGGAAAATAACTCTTGCGGAGGAGGGTGGAGTTCCAATCCCAGTTCTATCACTTACTAGGGAAGGGACTTGGAGCAGCCACTTAAGTGATCACCTGAGTCTCAGTTTTCTAACCGGTAGAATGGAAATAAATTCCCTGCCCTGAGGCTCAGCTGCTCCACAGTGGAGCAAATGGGGGAAATGTAAGTGAATCGCCCGGGAATCTTAGGGACCATTTGCCTTCTCTCTCTTCGGGACCAAGAGAAGAGGAAAGGGGAATTTGGAAGGTCAATCTGGCAAGAACAGCCCGAAGCCGCCTTCCGCTGCTACAAAGAGACAGGAGCAGAGGAAAGGCTTGGCACCGGGCCCTTCCCCGGGGCTCCACTGCCCGCTTTGTCCGCACACCCTACCTGAACTTCTCATACTCCCGGAGAACGCAGGGGCCCCGTCCGGCCTGCCACGTGCCCTGGACCTCCCAGCGGCCAAAGCGCCGGACGTCCACAAAGCAGAGAGCTCGGCGGGGCCGAGGCGAGATGGTATAGAAACGCAGGTGGGCGTGCTTGGGCAGGGCATCGGCCGGGGCCACCTGAAAGGAGCCGGACATGCCAAAGCGGAACACGAGGTCCAGGGGTGCCTGTGGGGGCTGGGCCTCCGGCAGCGGGCTCAGCGTCAGCCGCACCTCCTTGCCCCGAGAGGCGGCCGAGATGCGGTAGGCGCTGCTCTCAAAGGGCACCTCCGGGTTTTTGCTGACTTCGGACTTCTCCACCCGCCCGGCAAACACCAGGTCCCTGCAGGCGGCGTTCACGTAGCAGCTGGCCAGGTGGAGCTCTGGGCCCTCGGGCATCCTGGAGGCGGAGAAGAGAGCTTCATCACGCGCTCCTCCCCCATATTCCAGTGAGTATAGGGGTCCCCAGCTCAGGACTCCCTCACCCCCTCAACATGTCTGGGAGTTTCGACCGGTTCTACTAATGACTCGCTGTGTGTCCTCAGTTTCCCTATCTGTAAAATTAGGAGGACCTGCCTCTAAGATCTCTAAGGACCCTGCGTCCATCTATATTATGCATTCAGCACTCATATCCATGAGCATTCTAATCAGAGCTTGCGGAGACTTCTATTTTATACACACACATGCACGCATAAATGCAATACATGTATGTGCACAGCGCGTATGTATAGGCGCCCAATGCACACAAACATTGTTGTGTGCATATATGTGACATGCATGCACGTGTATGTACATATATGTGAATATGTATGTGTGTGATGTGTGTATATGTGACGTGTGTGTATACATATATACACACACACACCACAGACACACGTCCTCACCTACACAATCACCCCGTAGGCAGGTTTGGTAAATATTTCTGAATTCAAATATAGACTCAAACCAACTTCCGGACTTCAGGGCCGAAGATGGGGGCGGGGGAGGATGAATGTCAAGAAGTGAGCGAGTATTTTAAGAAGTCTGCAAACGGAAGCAGCGGGACCAGACTGTCTACCCGGCAACAGATACTTAGGAAGCGTTGGCTGGACGTGAAGAAGTGAGCCGGAAGCAGCGGACACAAAAAAAGGCAAAAACGAGTCCCGGCCCTGCCCTGGGAGTGCAGACCCTCCTTCTTTCCGCTCATCAGCAAACATTGCGCCCCGTTTTAGACAAGGACAAGGTCTTTCGGTCAGGGGACAAAGTTAAATTGGGCTGGATGCTTGGGCTCTGCCACTAGTAAGTGTGAGCTCTGGGGCAATTTCCATCCACTCCGATTCCTCCTTAACTAGAGTCTGGACTCTCTCTGAGATCCCCTCACAGGAGCTTAAATTCGGGGTGCAGGATGATTTGGACAGCGGAGAGATCCAGGCCCCCAGGTGCCCCCGACCCGGGAGGGGAGACCTTTCAGGTTCCGCGAGCCAAAGGAAGAAAGTCCTTAGGCTAAGGGGTGCGAAAGTCACGTACCCGTGCTGGGTCTCAGTTTACCCATCTCTAGCTGAAGGATGTGCCCTCCTAAAGTCTCTTCCAGATTCAACATCCAAAGCTAATTTAACTCTCCAGCCTCTCATCATTGAAACCAGCCGGAGCCCGGGCAGGAGAAGCAGTGTGTGCCGGGGGCAGGGGCAGGGAGAGGGAGCTGGGGACCCTTCTCCATCCACTCTCTCCACATCCCTGCACCCGCCTTCCTCCTCCCTCCTCCCATCCCGCCGGGGATCAGGGGGTGGGGGGCGCCCTCCGCGGCAAAGTCCAGGAGGAAAACCAGGTACCTGCTCTCAGCTGTGCTCCGCGTAGACTGCAGTCACCAAAGAGTTAAAACAGAGACTGGGGCCTGACCCAGAAGCATCCTGGGAAATGTAATTGCTATGCCCCACGGCCTCATGGGAACTGTAGTTTTCTTGGAGCTATGGTCAGCCTGCTTTTGAAAGGCGCAGAGAGAGGAGAAACTGTAGGCAGATGGAAGAGAGATGGGGAGAGCCAAAGACAGAGCGAGAAAACGCTGGGCTGAGCCCGGGGGGCGAGATCATGACTGCGGGTGGCCAGCATGTGGTACCCATGGAAGAGTGGGGGTGAAACGTAGTGCCGGCAGGTGAGGGAAGGGAAGGGAGCTCGGGAAGGGACTGGAATGGACTTGTATCAGATCCACCCAGTGAAACCTGGGATCGGGAGCAGGGCTTTCCTGGGGTCACAGCCTTGAATCACAGAATGATTGGGACCCGGGTCTCCTACTTCCCAGCCAGCCCGAGCAGGAATAAGGGAACCAGCAAGTGAAGACAGAGTTAGAGCCCCTCGAGGGGTGGCTGGGAGAGGCAGGCACACTGATGGACACAGGAGCCCAGGTCTCGAGGTACATAAACTCGAAGTCCGAGTGTGTGTGCTTTCACATCCTTCCCATATGCCCCACAAATAACTGGGGGCTTTTGGGGGACGCCTGAGACATAGGTGATGCAGGACCCTAGCCACCTCCCGCTTTCATTCGGAAATGTTTTAGGTTTTAGTTGATGGAAAGTCCGATAAGCCAGGTGCATTTCCTGCCTCTGACACATTCTGTGGTCCAAGTCTCTCTGGGTACTTCATTAAAGGTTCTAAGCTGCTGGGCAGGAGCAGACAGACCTGCTTTGGCAGAGGGAGTGCCCTCCCTCGATGTTCAATATGTCAATAAAATAGCAGATGTATTAACATGTATTAGACTTCCTGCTATGTAGGGGAGGGGTGGGGGAGGGAGGGGAAAATTTGCAACAGAAACTTTGCAAGGGTCAATGCTGGAAAATTACCTATGCATGTTTTGCAAATAAAAAGCTTTAGCAACAACAAAATAGCAGATCTAATCCAAATTAAAAAAACAAAACAAATTAAAAAAATTGGATCTCTCCTTTTTACATCATCAGCTTTTCCCAGTGCACCCTTACATCCCTGCCTCAGAGCCATCCCTTCTATCAAAGCCTGGTGGGGGGGACAGTTTAGCAAAACCAATCAGCACCCTGAAAAAGTCTATAACATTAGGCAACACCAGGTGCTCCTCCCAAACACACCCAGCAGTCCAAGGCGGACTTCAATACTGGCTTGGAAACCAAGGCCCTTCCCTGTGGAGGTCGACCTGCTGCATCCCTGGCTCCTGCATAAAGGCTGGAGGTCCAGGATCTCTTAGTCAGCAGATTCACACTCTGGCATTTGCCTGCCCTACCCGGCTCAGGACCATCCAAAGCCACAATGGACTCCTGGCTTCTCCAAAAGGCTACTTCCTGGTCATTTCCAAATTTGTACCTTAAAACAAAGATGTAGCACCTGTCCCCAAGCCCAGATTTCCTGGGATTCTGGTATTTTGGGCTTTCCCTCAATGTACCCCATCCTTCCTTGCCTATGAATTTGGCTATTAGAACAGAAACTTCCTGAGAGCAGGAGCTGCTTCATTATTTCTATGCTGTTTCTGGCACACAGTAGGCACAAAATAAAGGTGTATTAATTGGTTACCTGGTTCCTGGGATTGTTATAAGGAAAATATTTCATGAGTTCAAAAAGCTCCAGAAAAAATGGTCTTAGGCAAGGTCTTTTCCTTCTCTGGGCCTCAGTTCCCTTATCTGTCAAACTGCCACCTTCTCAGTGTTCTCTGGAGGTTAATATGAGAACAGGGATAAGAGGTGGCTCAGAAAGGATAAATGACCAACTTCTGAGTATGAAAACTGATTTTAGAAAAGAAGGGGCCCTCACCGCCTTTCCCACACCCTCCAGCTTTCTAACCAGGGCTTTTGGCTCTGGCTAGGTTGTCATTTCACTGCGGCCAGCACCAAAGCCATCTCTCTCACTAATAAGGAAGATGCCTTTGTCCTTTATTTCACCCATCTGCATTCTGGCTGTCTTTCAAGGCCCAAGTTCCCAAATCCCACCTTTTCTGAGTAACCTTTCCTGACCACTCCAACTGACAGTGAGGTCTCTCTCCCCCCTGACCTTTTTTTTTTTTTTCCTTTAATAGCTTTTTCTTTTTAAAATACATGCAAAGATAGTTTTCAGCATTCATCCTTGAAAAATCCAAATTTTTCTCCCTCCCTTCCTCTCCCCCCCTCCTGCAGACAGCAAGTAATCCAATAAAGGTTAAACATGTGCAATTCTTCTAAATATATTTCCATATTTATCACATGGCACAAGAAAAATCTGATCAACAACCTCCCCCAACTTCCAAGGGCACTGTCTCAATACTAGACTCAAGCCTCGATTTTTTTCTGGCAGCATCTCACAAAAACATATACAAGCTCAATGACAACATTTATTCCTTCTGCCCTTCAGTAAAAAGGTACAAAATTGGGGCAAGGTGGTGGTGCAGATGGACATTGGGAAGGCACCTTAGAGGGTTCCCAACCCAACCAAGTGCTTTTGCTGAGCTCCCTGGGACTCAGCTGCCCTGAAAATGGAGGCCAACTGTAGCCAGGTCTGTTGAAGAGATCAAATGCGTGTTACAGACAGAGGGAAGGAGCACCAGCTCAAACACTGAAGAGAGATTGACCAGTGAGGTTCAGGTCTGAGTGGAGCCAGCCCCACTCTTTAGCTTCCTTTTCTTGCTGATAGCTTTCAGCTCAGGGAACCCATCAAGGCTTGTGCTTGTTTGAGTTCTGAAAGACAACAGAGATACAGGTTAGGATAAAGGGATAGAGCTGGGAAGAGGGGCAAGGATGCTGGGCTTTAGAGGTTGCAGCAATGGGGGGAGGCTGCAAGGAGGCAAAGGGTATGGTTGGTATAAACTGTACCAATCAGAGCTACTCAAAAGAAGGATGAGCTAGATCAGGAGGCTACTGCCCTTCAGTCTTCCTGAAGGTATACAAGGCAAGGCTGTGGGGCTATTTGATGGGTATATACCATAGAGGGAATTATCATACTACTGTGGAAAAAGCACTGGCTCTAAAGCCAGAGGACCTGTGCTCAAGGCTCATCTTGGATGCTTACTCTCTATGTGACCTGGAACAAATCATTCAATCTCCCTAAGGCTCAGTTTTCTCACCTATAAAATGAGCAGGTGGTCTCTGAGGGCCTTTCCTTCTAAAATTCTTGTTCAGGCATGAATTGGACTAGACCCTCTTTGGAGTTCTATGATTTCCTGACTTCAATCTCCTTCCCCCTTACCTGTCAACAGAACTTGGAACTTTTTCGCTGACAGCGTCATGGAGATGGGCTCTGCTAGACCAACTGGGTCCCGCCGCACATCCAGCCTCAGATGCACCTCAGGCTCATGAACTTGGCAGAGCTGGCTGGAGCTAACTGTGTAGTCCACACGCCAGCCAACACTATCCAGTCTGCTCACTGTGGGCAAGGAGGCAGAGCTTTAAAAACCTTGTTTATCACCAAGAACCACCAGGGATCCCAGTTCTGCCAATAATTCCTATGAAAAAGCCACATTACTTGTCTGGAACTTCCAACTATTAAATATCTAGACAATGGGGAGAAAAATTCATTAAACAAGCAATTATTAAGTACCTTCTATATACAAAGTATTAGGTAAGGCCTTGGGAATACAAAGACAAAAATGAAAGTTTCTACATATATTTCATTGGTCAATAATTCTTGTCTGTTCACTCTGCAGAGCAGCTGAGGATTAAATGAAGTTCTGAGTCTGAAAGAGCTTTGAAACAGACACAAGTTGGACACAAGTCAGAGTGATTATCCCCATCCTTTGTAACCTGGTTCAAGGCCTGCCTCCTCCAGGAAGACTTCTTTGATTATGTCAGCCCCTCCATAGTATGTCTTCTATCACTCTTAAGAGTCCAAACCACTTTTTTGACCCCTAGTCTAGCACATATTGTCTGATATTTCTGTATTTTCACTTGAAACTCTTGGCTTCCCACTAGACTTGGGGTGCGGTGGACAAAGCTCTCCCAATTCTTCCCAACCTCACAGCAGAGTACTCTGGATATCCAAATTGTCTCAATTATTTCTTGGGTGGATACAGGGTTGGCCCACACCATCTCCCAGACTCTACCATGGCCTGGACTAAAGTTGTGCTTCCTCCCTTTTCAGTCATAGAATCCTAGCGCCAGAGCTGAAAGGAACCTTAGAAATCACCAAATCCAATATACTCAGGACCCTAAGCCCCTGGTTCCTCTCAAACACCTTGAGCAGATCCAGGGTTGAGCCCAAAGCCATCAGCCTAGTCCCCAAGACAACTTACACCTCAGGCTGCTGCCCCTCAAGCTCTCCTGGAGGGACCCCTGCTTCTCTTCATAGGAACGGCACAATCCAGAGGCATGTTCTAGAGTGGAGCAAAGGGAGTGGGGGAGTTAATGACCTAGGAAGGGCAGGGCCAAGAAACAATGAAGTAAGACCCTGAGAAAGCTGGGTCTCCCCTATCTTACAGCAGATGAAAGTGAAGGCTCAATATACACCCACAGAGAGGACTGTGGGAACTGAGTGTGGATCATACGACATCGTATTCTCACTCTTTTGTTGTTGTTTCCTTGCATTTTACTTTCTTTCTCATTTTTTTTCCTTTTTGATTTGATTTTTTTGTGTAGCAAGATTATTGTATAAATATGTATACATATATTGGATTTAACATGTATTTTTTACCTTGTTTAACATATATTGGATTACTTGCTATCTAGGGGAGGGGATGGGGAGGAGGAAATTGGAACACAAAGTTTTGCAAGTGTTAATGTTGAAAAATTATCAATGCATATCTTTTGAAAATCAAAAAGCTTTAATTAAAAAAAAGGAAAAAAAAAGTGAAGGCTCAGAGAAGGTGGGTTACAGGCTTCCACAGCCCACAAGAGGGACATCCCCAATGCCTCCCCTCACCCCACCCCATCCCCCCATACCTTTGGGGAGCCCCAGCTGCTGCAGCTCACTGGAAAGGGACTCACTGTCCACATTGTGTTTGGCTGCGCTGGACAGGATGAAGCTGAGCACTGCGATTGTGGCCTTGACATCTCCAGATTCTGGGAGGAGCAGAGAGAGACATGGAAAAGTTGCCCAGAACTTCCCCTACCCTATCCTGGCACTATCTTGGGACTGGAGACTGGAGAGCCCTATTGAGGAGTTCCCCTATTGAGGAGTTCCCCTCAGGGCACTGGGATTGGGGCTGGGTTCAATTCCTAACTCTGCCTCTCACTATGGGGAATTTACAAGGTCACAAGCTGAGAGACACAGCTCACTTTTCCCTGCATGTCATTAATGCTCTCGGATTTTTTCATGTCTTTGAGTCCTGTCTCTCTGGCCAGACTGAAAGCAAGCTCTCAGGGCACATAGACAATTTCTCCCTACTCCCATCTTCACCCCTTCCTCCCCCCTTAATCCTGTCAATCATCAAATTAGTATTTAATTTTATTTCATATTAACACTTTAATTTAATACTAATATTAAATGTCATTTAATATTGTGTTATTTCAGATAAAAGAAAATTCATCAATAACTATATATCTTAAATGTACATATTTGTTTCCATGTTGTTTTTCCCATCAGAAGGGAAGCTTCATGAGGGCAGGAACTGTTGTTTTTTGTCTGTGTTTCCAGAGCTTGGCACAGAACTTGGTACACAGTAAAAGCTTAATTAATGTCTGTGGACTGACAAATAATTTGAAAATGAATTTCATTTAGCCAGCAGAGTTGGTGTGGCCAGTACAGTATTTGTGAAGTAAACAAAAGGTGCCTATTATATGTGTGTATGCTAAAAGGCTTAATGTTGGGCTCAGTTGTAAGGGCTGAGGTGGTCAGGAGGACTTCTGGGAGGAGGTGACTAGAGTGTGGGAGCATGCAGAAGATGTGAACCTGGAGGTAGCATTCAGACTCACCAAACTTAGCATCAGCTGTAAGTTTCAGGATTTTCTCAAACTGCAAGACAAGATATCCTGGTCACTGGCCTGAGTCCCACCCTGGTCCCCATCCCACTCAAGGGTGTGCTGGTAAATATAACAACTGACTCTCCAAAAATAAAAAAAAAAGTATATACAGCCCACTATTAAATTAAATCTGCATTATTAAACATTTTGTCCAATACTTTTTTTTTTTTTTTTTTTTTTTGCTGAGACCACATTTGAACTCCTGACTTCAGGGCTGGTGCTTTATCCTCTGTGTCACCTAGCTGCCCCTGTCCAAAACTTTCTTAAGCCTCGACAATCCACAAAACAATGGATCAATCCCTGGTGGAAAGCTTTTGCTGATTTTTCTGAGGGTTAATGTTCACATTGAAAATTTAACTTTCAGTTTCCCCAGTTAGAGCTGGATTAAGTCCTACCCTGATCCCACTTTTTTTGGAAGGCAATCGGAGTTAAGTGACTTGCCCAGGATCACACAGCAAGTATCAGGTGTCTGACTGCATTTAATGCCCTGTGCTACCTAGCTGATCCCACTTTTACTAATCCAGCTTGTGGACTCTTTCCTGCGAAGTCCATTCTATCCCTTTGCTTCCTGGTTCCATGGAAATGGCCCAGAGCTGGGTAGAACCAAGTAGCCATGACCCCAGTGACCAGGATGGCTAACTTACATCAATCCCCTGTCCCAGGAGGTCTTTCAGAACCTGGCTGCAGATCAGCTTCAACTTGACAGAAGACTGAAGGGAAGCAAAGACAAAAACATCACTGTGTCATCCACCATTTACCTGACAAATGAGCTTTAGCCAGCCCTTTCTGGCTTATAAAACACTTTGCATGCTCTGGGGCTCCTTGGACCACGACAACCGCTTGGCAGGTGGAGACTAAGGCTGTCCCCATTTACATATAAAGAATTTGGGGGTTAACTGACTCGCTTGCATTGGTATAATTAATTAACATTTATTAAGCATCAACCACAAGTGTCAGGCACTGGGCTAGGGAAATACTCTCTTGGTGCTACTATTTCAATGGACAAGTGACAAGGACACATCTAAGTATATACAGGATAAATATCAGGAGAATAGATGCAAATGAGTGCCTGGTAGTTAAACACAAGGTGGTCTGGGAGGGAAGGTTAGTAATTGAGGTGATCAAGAAAGATTCCTGTAGGTGATAGGGCTGAGCTGCAATGAGAAGGAAGAAGGGTTCTTGGAGTGAGGAGACATGCAGGTACAGGCTGGGCAAAGCAAAGGAGATGGAAGATGGAGAGAAAGTGTGTGAGTGTGTGTCACAGAACTTGGGTCACAAAGCATAGGAAGGAGAGTAATGTCCAATGAAGATGGAAAGATACCAGGTTGTGGCTGTCAGAGGTTAGACTCCTGCCCACTCACTTCTAATCACAGTTAGGGAAACTGAGGCAAGGAGAAATGGCAGCTTGTACTCAGGTTTCAGGGAAAGACTGACCTGAGGATTCCAGGATCCTGCTATCCCACATATAATAATGATCCCATATCCTTCCCTCCCATACCCTCAAGCATCCCTTTTTCCTTCCCAAATACTCAACAATCTTGGCCAATGTGCTGATCTCTGCTAGGACCCAATCTGGACAGTCCAGGTCACCGCAGAACCGGAACCTCTGGAAAGAGAAGAACCACAGATCTCCTCAGGTGGGAGAAAGGAAAGCTGAAGGCAGTGATTTACAACCTATAAAAGGATGCACCATGGAGGAAGGGACAGTCTCTCTCTTGGGGGGCAGGAAGGCCAAGCACTGGACGAAAGTGCAAATTGGAGACGGTGATCGAGGTGGGCTGTGGAAGTTACTCTTGGTCTCGGTTGCCTTAAATAATGGGGGAGGGCTCAGTGACCCCAGGCTGAGGGGGGATGAGATCAAGAACCTCAGTGCTAATAATCATCATAATTGACATTTAAATAGCGCTTTACAATCTACAAAGTCTTTTACATATATTATTTCACTTGCTCACATAATCCAGTCCAATGAGAGCTAGAGAAGGAAAGGGCTTTAGCTCTGCAGGTGCATAAGGAGGCCACCTTCAGGGAGGAAGTAGCCTCCCTTTTCCTTCCCTAGGCTGGATCCCTGAGGTCTCACCTGACCAACCTTCCTCAGCCCAGCCATGTTGGGGGCTGTCCTTGAAGACCCCCAAGATCTTTAGAGCTGAACACGCATGAGGTTGGCCCAGCTTTTTCCCTCTCTTCCCTAGTGGTGCGAACCTGGGCAAATCACTTAACCCTAATTGCCTCGGTTCCCTCTTCTGTAAAAGGAGCTGGAGGAGGAAATCTTCTTTGCCAAGAAAATGCCAAAGGGGGATAGACATGGCTAAATAATAAATCCCCTGAATATAATAATAATAAGGAAGTATACACTTGACCTCCAGCAGCCCCACATCACAGTGCTCCCCACAAATGGGGCAGAACTAGCAGAAGCAATGATCCAGGACACCAAGCACAGACAGCTTGGGGTCCACCACAAGGGACAATCTGGAGGCCTGTAAGCCTAACAGAGAAGAAAACTGAGGCTGAATGCTAAAAGGGCTTTCCCAATGTCATACAGAAAAGGAGACGAACTCACGCCTTTCCCACCCATCACTGGCTGCCATTCAAGTTTCTTTAAGACCTTCTAGTAAGGGGGCGCTAGGGGGCGCAGGGGATAGAGCACCTGAAGTCAGGAGGACCCGAGTTCAAATCTGATCTCAGACACTTAACAGGTCCTAGCTGTGTGACCCTGGGCAACTCACTTAACCCCAACTGCAAAAAACAAAACACCTTCTAATAAGGATGAGAAAGCGACGAGTCTGTGGGATAAACAGCTTCCCTCTCCCACGGTGGGCACGTCTCCTTCACCCCTGCCCCGTGCCGCTTCAAATAAGCCAGCGCTGCCCTCCCGGCCCGGGGAGTGAGCGAATGGAAGGGAATTGCAGGGCCCAGCTGAGAAAGCCGAGAAACCCTGAGCCCGCGGCTCCCCCTCGTGCCGGCCCTCACCATCTTGCAGGCTGGGCCCTGGACGGATGTCCCAGGGGCGACCCCAGCCCAACCTGCTCCTCCTCTTCCTCTTCTTCCTCCGGGAGCTGGGTCAGCTGATGCTGAAGCGCTTCACGTGATGTGAACAAAAATAAGACCAGCCTCCAGCGGGTCAGCTGACCAGGACCGCCCCGGAGGCGGGGCCAGTCTCGCTGGGCTCCCCCTGGCTCCTCCCTGAATGCTGGATCCCAGAAGGAGGGAGGGGGGAGAGCCGGAGGGAGGGAGGAAAGGGGAGGAAGAGAGGGAGGGAGGGAGGAGGCTGCTCCGTTCTGCTCCCCGCCCCCGGCGGCTTCCTCTTGAAACTGACCTGGTTCATTTCAGTGTCTCCCACGTTCCCCGGCCAGCCTTCTGCTCCGGAGGCAGAGACCGCGGCTTCCCATTTGCCTTCCGCAGCGCTTGGTGCTTAGTGAGCTCCTGGCGATTTGAAATCTCCAGTCCTTTGCTGTGGTCGTCCAGGGGATGCCCAATGATAAAAGTCCCCATACTGAGCTGGTTGCGTCCAGGAGCTGGAGAACGGAGGGACCCGCCAAGGGCAGAGTCTCCCCCGCTTTGATCAGTCCGTAGCGTGGAGGAACATGACTGATGTATCATAATGTTAGACAGTAACGGGGCGGGAAGGGCTTTGAAAGCCAACGCGGGAGATCATGTTTGATCCTGGAGCAATAAGGAGTCCCTGGAGTTCTCTGAGACCTAGCGTCTGTCCTCCTATTCCGCTCCTGCTTGTGTAAGACGGTAGATTTACAGCTGGGAGCCACCTTAGAGAACATCTAAAAGCCCAATCCCCTTCCCTTCCCACTAATTTTCTTTATTTTTTAAAACAAGTGCTTATTTTCTCCCCCTCCTCCAATAAAAAAGAAAGAAAAATTAAACCCTCATAATCAATTCTGCATAGTGATACAAAGCAAATTTACCTATCATCCATGTCCAAATTCATGTCTGATTTAGCAGCTTAAGACCCTCACTCTCCAACTGGAGGTCCAGTGAACATTTCTTCAAATTTTGTCCAAGCTCAAATAAAAACAAGGCCAGTGAGCTACATGCTGACTTAGAAAACTACAAATTAACGTTTACATGAATTTGTATTTGTGTTTGTTTTTGTTTTTTGTATTGAATTTGTATTTATTTTCTCAAACATTTCCCAATGGCCACTGGCTGGGAGTTTGACACCTTTGCTTTGGACCACCCCCACCATTTTATTTTATTTTATTTTTATTTTATTTATTTTTTTATTAAAAGCTTTTTATTTACAAAACATATGAGTGGTTTTTCTACATTGACCTTTGCAAAACTTTTTTTTTGTTCCAAGCTTTTCCCCTCCTTCCCCCCACCCCCACCCCTAATCTAATACATGCTAAATATGTTAAATTATATGACAAATCCAATATATGTATACATATCTATACAGTTATCTTACTGCACAAGAAACATCAGATCTAGAAAGAGAAGAAAAAAACAACCTAAGAAGGAAAACAGAATGCATGGAAATATTCACAGAAAGCATTAAGATGCTGGGCTGTGGTTCACACTCAGTTCCCTCAGGCCTCTCTCTGGATGTATATGACTATCTTCATCGCTGAACAATAGGAACTGGTTTGAATTACATCATTGTTGAAGAGAACATGTCCATTAGAATTGATCATCATATAGTCTTGTTGTTGCCGTGTATAATGTTCTCCTGGTTCTGCTCACTTCACTCAGCATCAGTTCATGAAAGTCTCTCCAGGCTGCTCTGAAATCGTTCTGCTGGTCATTTCTTATAGAACAATAACATGACATTCATATACCATAATTTATTCAGCCACTCTCCAATTGATGGGCATCCTTTCAATTTCCAGTTTCTTGCCACTACAAAAAGGGCTGCCACAAACATTCTTGCACATGTGGGTCCCTTTCCCTCCTTTAAAATCTCTTTGAGATATAGGCCCAGTAGAAACACTGCTACCCCCACCATTTTACAGAAGAGGAAACTAACAGCCCAGAGTGGGGAAAGTGACTTGGCAAAAAGGAATTTAACTAAAATGGAACCTAAGAAACTCCATCTTAGTTTGAAATAATTATAAGATAGCTGTAGTTTGATGAATAAGGGCAATGTGTGTCATTTGAAGAAACATCTTGTACCTTTTACCCTCATCGATTGATCTCTTTGAGGCAGTTAATTGTTTATAATATATATCATCTCCTCTATCCTGTTTATAGAAAAGGCAGATTAGCGGCAGTTAATTGCAGAAAGATCACATATGTCTTTTTTTAAATAACAGCTTTTTATTTTCAAAATATATGTAAAGATAGTTTCCAACATTTACTCTTGCAAACCCTTGTGTTCCATTTTTTTTCCTCCCTTCCTCTCACCCCCTCCCTAAGATGGCAAGTAATCCAATGCATGTTAAACACAGGCAATTCTTCTGTACATATTTCCACATTTATCATGCTGCACAAGAAAAATCAGATCAAAAGGGCGAAAAATGAGAAAGAAAACAAAAAGCAAGCAAACAACAATAAAAAAGGTGAAAATACTATGTTGTGATCCACATTCAGTCCCCAGAGTCCCTTTTCTTGATGCAGATGGATCTGTCCATCACAAGCCTATTGGAACTGACCTGAATCACCTCATTATTGAAAAGAGTCTCTTTGGTCACAGTTGATCATCACATAACCTTGTTTTGCTGTGTACAATGTTCTCTTGGTTCTACTCACTTCACTTAGTGTCAGTTCATGTAAGTCTCTTCAAGTCTTTCTGAAATCATCCTGCTGATCATTTATTATTGAATAATAATATTCCATAACATTCAACGTGTATCTTTTTAAAGCAGGTGTTTCTTAAGTATAAGTTTGTTTTCGGTATTTCTATGTATTCTTTTATTTTGTTGGTATATCCAATCAGAATAAAGAAATTATTTCCTCTGATTTTTGTTATTTTTCTATACAAAAAAGAAACCTCAAAGTAAAATCCAACTTGGGTTGTATATAGATACTCTCTGTGCAGAACATCACCCTTGCTGACAAATTGAAAATCTTTTAATTTAATTGGCTACTTGTTGGAATTTTTTCTTTGATTTTCTGTGACATGTCCAAAATCCCATCAGGAAGTGAAACCTAGGGAAGCCTAGGTCCTCTGATTCCACATATTCCTCTTCTCACTACAAGAGACATTAGACCAGGTTTCTATTCCTGTAGATTGCTCACACCATAGAGTTTGCCTGTATAAATCCTGTTTAGGTCTCTTACCTGGACCCAAAATGGAAGGAAGAGGGAGCAGGAAATATAAGAGGACCATTTTACAGTACATAAAAGGGATAGTTTTTAGGACTTTTATAAAATGATGAAGAACAAAATGAACAGAACCAGAAGAACAATCCATACTAAACGGTGAAAACAACTTGGAAAGCTCTAAGAATTATGATTGATAAGATTGTTTCATTTCAAAGAAATGATATAATTCATCCATTTCAAAGAAGTAATGGATTTAAGGGTATAGAATGAGAAAATGATATTTTTGTATAAAGTTACTCAAAGGATTTGCATTATTTAATTATACATATTTATTTCCAAAATTTATTTTCTTTTTTAATCAGGTGGAAAAAGAAAGAAAATAGATTTATTTTTTCTTCTTTTTTAAACATAAGTTTTATTGAAGTTTTGTTTTCATATTGCATTTTACAGATTACTTCCATTTCCTGAGAGATTATTTCTCCAGGGCAGGGACAGTTTTTTTTTTTTTGTTTGTTTGTTTTTGTTTTTACTTTTCTTTATATACATAGTGCTTAGCACAGTGCCTGATGCATTGTAGGGACTTAATGAATAGTTGCTGATTTAGAGGATGAACTGGAGTGGAGACATTTAAGGAAGGGAGACCAATTAGGAAACCATTTTAATAATCTAAGCAATAGTCTCCTTTAAGGCTGCTGTGATTGGGATTTCTCTAGAGAGAGATTGCCCAGTTTCACAGGCAATTTGTTTTGTGGGTAGAAGCTCTGTATTACCAATATTATAACTTGTACATTTGAGAAGTCATGTAAAAGATATCAACCATGAAATATATGCTCAGAAGAGCTGGCAGCTAGCCAGATTGCAAAACAAGGGATAAAATGCCTGCGTGCAGCACTGATACTTGGGGAATGTTAAAAGATGAAGGTCTCTGGCACAATGGATGTTTCTGTGCCCTCACCTCCCACTTCTCACCTCCTGTTAATTTTAATTTTAATTTTTCATTTATTCCCTATTGCCTTTTTAAATGATTTTATTTATATTTAATTTTTACCCAATTACTTTTAAAAATAGTTTTTAACATTCACTTAAAAATTTTTGAGTTCCAAATTTTCTCCCTCCATCTTTAGCTTCCTATTGAGAAGGCAAGCAAATTGATATAGATTATACACATGCAGTCCTGCAAAACACATTTTCATGTTAGCCATGTTGTAAAACACAGACAAAAGAACAAGAAAATTAAAGTTTAAAAAGTATACTTTTATCGGAATTCAGACTCCATCAATTCTTTCTCTAGAGGAGGACAGCATTTTTCATCATACATTTTAGGAATTATCTTGGATCATTGAATTGAGAATAGCTAAGTCATTCACAATTGATCATCCTTATAATTTTGCTGTTATAATGTATAATAATTCGCCAGATTCTGTTCATTTCATCTTTTTTATTTTATTTTATTTTTTATTTTTTTTGCTCATTTCATCTTGCATCATCAATTCATATAATTCTTTTCAGGTTTTTCTGAAAGCATGCTGCTTGTCATTTCTTATACAACAATAATATTCCTTTCTAATCATAGGCAACTTATTCAGTCATAGAGGATAATTCTTAATGAAAGGATATGGACCACGAGAGAAGTGTGAATAAGGGGGTTGAAGCCTCTGACACAGAAAGTTGAGTAACAAGTCACCCAGTCTTCCAACTCTCTCAGATTAGAAATTACTAATGAAAGTGCAGGTAAGTGGTGTGATGGATAGAGTGCTGGACACGAAAGTCAGGAAACCCTGAGATCCAATCAAAACTGAGACACTTACCAGCTGTATTACCTAATTTCTGTCTCATCTGTAAGTTAAAGATAATAACACCTCCTTTCTAGCGTTGTTGTGAGGATAAAATGAGACAATATTTAGAAAGCAGCCTAAAAAGACTATCTATAATTATTATTATAATTTTTATCGGATTTCCACACAGATAAATCCACCACCCTGGCCCAAAATACAAAACAAAAATTAAAAAAAAAGAAAAGAAAAGCATGTTACAGGATGAGAAAGTGTAGATGGCTTTCAGTCTTCACTGTTGAATACAGATTGAGGAGTTCGCAGATTCATGAAGTATTTGCATATATAGGTTTTGTAAAAATTTGTATTTCTTCTTTCAAGAATCATTCAAGGATGATTCAGGGAAAATGGTGGAAAGGGTCAGTAAATTTCAAGCTTTCCAGATTTTCCCACAAACAGAACAAATTTGCACCTCAGCATGAACTTTGGTGAAAAATCAAGAATTTTGGGAACAGAACAGGGGTACTCCAGGGACCACCCGTGAAGACCTGAAGAAAGACCCCGGGTAGGGTTTTAATCCGTGTGAAGTGCAAACAATTCCAGGCCTGCTCAGAAGAAACACCCAGCGGGGATCTCTGGGACCAGCTGGGCTTGTCTGGAGCCTCAGCAGGAACCACAGAGAGTTTTCCTCTGGACTTTGCTGATCAGACTGAGTGAACCTGGGCTGATTAGGAACACCAGGTCCAGCTGTGCTGCTGAGAGGAAGTCCTGGGAGAAAGGGAGCCAGCACACTGGGAGTACAGAAGCTGGGAGGGCAGGGACACTGCTGGATGGGGGAGCTCTTGGTTTGGGGTTCTTGGTAAGAGGGGAGAGCTCTGAAGCCCAGAAGCATCATCCCCCCATCCCATGATTAGAAGTGCTTCTTGGGAAAGGGAAGATCTGGATTCATCTTCAGAGGAGAATACTGAAATAAAAAAACAAAACAAAACAAAAAACAAACCGAAAGAGTAACATGAAATGGCTCCTTGCCCAGAGAGAATTTATAGAAGAATTCAAAAAAGACTTTAAAAATCAAATCAGAGAGATTGAAGAAAAACTAAAAACAAAAAAGACTCAAGAAAACAAGAAAAGTATGAAAAAAATTAATCAATTAGAAAAGGAGATTGTTTTAAATATGAAAATAATTCTTTTTAAAAATATAATAAGTCTTTTATTTTTCAAAATGAATCTTGTATTTCTAATTTTTCTCCCTACTTCCCTCCCTCTGCCTCCTCTGCCCAGCAAATAATCTAATAGAGGTTAAACATGTGCAATTCCTTTAAACATATGTGAAAATAATTCTTTGAAAATTAAAATTGGCAAAAGGAAGCCAGGGAAGCCATGAGACTCAAGAAATAACAAAAGAAAACATAAAGAATGGAAAAAATAGAACAGAATGTGAAATATTTTATAAGAAAAACAACAGATCTGGAGAATAGGTCAGGAAGAGAAAACAGAAGAATGGGATTACCTGAAAACTGTGACTGAAAAAAGAACCTTGACATAATAATGCAAGAAATAATTCAAGAAAATTGTCCTGGAATGATGAGGGGAAAGTAGAAAAAGGAAAAAATCCCACTAATCACAATCTCAAAGAGATCCTACAAGGAAATTACATAAGAATATTATTGCCAAATTTTGAAATCCCCAGAACAAAGAGAAAATTTTGCAAAAAAACAAGAAAAAAATAATTCATATATTCTGGAGCTACAGTTAGACTTGTACAGTACTTAGCAGCAGCCACAATAAAAGACTGTAGATCTTGGCATCATATATACCAGAAATCAAAGGAACCAGGCCTGTGGTCAGAAATATCATATCCAGCACAATTATTAAAAAAAAGAAATGAACGAGGAAGAACTTGTAGATTTTCAGGACTTTCAACCAAACCTGAACTAAATAGAAAATTTAACATATAATTTCATATAAAAATTTAACATATAATTTCAAGGAAATTAATATGGACAAATTGTTTTTTTGTTTTTGTTTTTTAACATGAAATGTATACCATATGTTTAAAATTGACATTAGCAGTTGGGTAGCTCAAAAGAAAGATTGGGGCAGAACTGAGTATGATCTGATTTTGATGTAATAGGACTCTGTGATCCCTTGATTTTTTTTGGGGGGTGACCCTGGATCAGAAAACCCTGAATCTCCTGAAAAACCTCTCCCCACCCTTTTACTTGGCCTCAGGAAACTCCTAAAATAAATCTTCAATTCACTTGGAGGTCCTGGTCTCTGGAATAATTATTGACCCATTATTGACCTGAAAATTACTCCCTCAATTCATCCCAGATTTCAAATTCTTTCACAAAACCTGTGACACTGGCCTGGGGACCCCCAAATGCTGTTAGGATGTCTCACCCCTCAACAACTTTAAAAAGCAAAACTGTCTAGAAAAAAGTAAAAATAGTAATTATGTTATACAAATGAGGTTCAAAGGAAGAATAGACACAGAAGCATTAGAGGAGGGAGGAAAACCTACTCACAAAGGGAATGAATTAAATGTGTGTGTGTGTGTGTGTGTGTGTGTGTGATGAAGACTATAGCACCTTCCAAAATCTAAAAATAAGATTTGGGGGAAGGGAATAGGATAAAGTAAAGTATAAAAGATGATGTAGATTTATGGCAGTGGAACAAGGTGTGTACATTAATGGGCAAGGGATAAAAGGTAAGGGGGGAAGTAAGAAGGGTGTTTAGATGAATTGGAACTCATTCCATTGTAGATGAATGGGAATGGGTTAAAAAGGAAAGGAAAGGGTGGGGGTGGAGGGCCAATAGTGAGGGGAGATTAATAGAAAAGCAAATTAAGGAGCAGAATTAAAAAAGAAAAGCTATCAAGGATAGGAAATAAGAGATATACAGAAACACTACTATAAGGATCAAGAGTAGAATTTACCAGGAAAAAAAAAGTAAGGTTAGTAATTATTGCTTTTAGACAAAATCAAACAGAGATTTGATCAAGAGATGCATATTGTGTGTGTGTGTGTGTGTGTGTGAGAGAATATGGGGTTCTGTATGCATGTAGGTCTCTGTATGTGTTTATACAGATATATGTATTTGTGTGTGGGTCTGTGCATAGGTGTGAATGTGTGTGTGTGTGTGTGTGTGTATATATATATGTACATATATATATGTAAAAATATATCTGTGCTTAACTGTAGCCTGCTTAGGGGAAGTGGGGGCAGATAAAAGGGGAAAAAAGAAAGTAAAAAGTGCTCAGCAGAGAACAAAAGAATAATCTACAAGGAAGAAAAGATGGATAATCATGAATATAATTTCTTCTAAAATTTTATATGCTTTCAAGAAATAGAAATTTATTGTTATATTTTGAATCCTCTCTGATGGTTTGCTGGTACATGACAATGTTTTGTTTTGTTTTTTTAATTTTCCTTTTCTTTTTTCTATTCTGTTTTTTCTTATTTTGTATTTAGTTAATAATTTTTAAAAAATCATTGAAATACTTTGATGATTTCTCCAATGAGGAATACTGTTCTTTTAGAGATACAAAAAATCCTTGACTTTTATAAGATATGTTCATAGGATCCAGAGCTGGAAGGAAACTCACGGGTCATCTAATCAAACTCCTACATTTTACAGATGAGTAAATTGAGACTTTTGGAGATTGTGACTTTCCTGAGGACATTCAAGTGGCAACCAGAGACAGGATTTGAACACTGTTTCTCCGACTCCAAAATTAATATTCACTACTGTACACCACACCGTACAATATGTACTTGAATAAATCTGCGATTTTATGATTCCATGGATATGACTATCTCCTTCAACCACATAAATTTATATTACTATTTTTACCCAAGCTGGCTTTTTTTTTTCTTTCCATTTTTGAGATGTAACTCAGAGGTCAAACCTTTTTGCACAGGCTCTCTCTCTGATTTACAGAGATACTGCTTTTTGTTGTAAAAATAACCCTTTTCTTCATTTAGTGGGGATGAATTAGCTAATCATTGAAGCATGCACAGAGATTTTCTATCTACTTCTCATCCAAACCCATGGAAACTTTGGTGAGTTTACTTCTTTCTGCCCGTTAATGCCAGGGATGATACTGGATGATGATGGAAATTCTAATTGATGGAAAGACACAATCACTCAGGAGATATTGAGCTGGTACTGAAATGTATACAAAGAGATGACATAATTTCTCTTATTCTTTCCTTTGCAGCTCTGAAAAGGCAACACTGCTTTGAGCTGCCAGGTGAAGGACAGGGCATTGGGCTGCATCATTTTCCTACCTGGCTGCCATGTGTCAATGAACACATGGTGCTTGTTTACTTTGTTCTCCATCTTAGGCAAATGAATATTCTGAGAAGAGAATACCCAGCTGACCTGTGAGTTAGAGACCCACAGGTTCCAATAGAGATGTCACCAGTGACTGGAAGTGGTAGCAATGCTCACCAAAATGGTAATGGCAGACAATTGGAAACACCTGCAAGTGGATGTGGAATTGTGCACTTGTAACTGCTTTGGGAAGTGAGACTCTCTAAAAGTGCCAGCTGCTGACCAGAGACCAAACTGACCCACGGTGGCCCCCCCACTGCTGGATTTCTTTTCCAACAGGTAAGGGGATCGTTTCCCCTGTAGAATCTCAGTTTCTCTGGTTCAACTTTCATCTTGCCTGAGAAGGGGTCACTCAAGCTTTATTTCAATCA
The DNA here is from genome assembly GCA_023553655.1 of Myrmecobius fasciatus. Lineage (NCBI taxonomy): Eukaryota > Metazoa > Chordata > Mammalia > Dasyuromorphia > Myrmecobiidae > Myrmecobius > Myrmecobius fasciatus. Next base: position 37,446 of record JAJPUD010005143.1, on the reverse strand, counting down.
ATCATCAATCAACATTTATTAAGTACCTACTATATACCAGTGCTAAGTGAGAAGACCCTCTGGGTAGAGAACCATATTAATAAGAGGGTAAAACAGATTTGAGATTGGGGATCAATGCAGTGACTGCAACTTTATCTCTTGGCAGAAATAATGGATGAGAAGTATAGAATGACAGAACCCAGTTCATTTATTGATTTAAATATTGATTTAACCAGATCTGGTGCCTCAAGTCTATAATTCCATCAAGCAAAGAGGCTGAGACTAATGGAACTGGAATTCAGAGCTTTTGAGCTGCAGCTGGCTAAAGCTGATGGAATGTTTGCATTAAATTCAGTATGAAAATAGTGAGCCCTTGACACCAGAGTGCCAAAGGAGAGGAAGGGGAGGAAGAGAAGTGAAAAGAAGAAATATATTGACATTTCTGTTGCCACCCATCTATTCCAGGGAAAAAGGCAGGAAATATAGTATAGCATTCTCCTTGCCCTAACAACTAGAATTCTAGTTACCCTAGATAGAGGGTTCTTAACTTTTTCCCTTCTGGTGAAATCTATGAACTCCTCAGAATAATGTTTTTAAATATTTGAAAGAAATGTTTAACAACATCCATCCTACATCTTTCCTTTGGGTTCCCACAGCGGCTACAAGGCTCATCTCCTTTAAGCCCCTAGTATCCAATTCAGATCCAGCTAATATTGTTATGCCTCAGTTTCCCTCAATTGTTCTGCCTCAATTTCCCTGGTGGGAAACCTCACCCCCCTTTCTTGGCCATTAGGACTGAGATAATTAGGGCTTCGGAGCTCTGGCCACTGGCATTCCAAACAGTCATAAAACTCCAGATGGTTTATCTCAAATGTTTGGGTATCTTCTGCCTTCAGACTTAGTATCTCCTAGCTTCTTTCCTCCCAGAATTTATGATCCTTCCCTTATCCTCAGCCTATCAGAACTGAATTTATGGTCTTTTCCTGGAACTTCCACTCATCAGTGCTCTTACACCCCTCCCCCCCTTGCCTTTGTTTCCCTGATCAATGGAGTCTCCGAGTTCCTTGCTCACTGTTGGATGCTTTGAAACAGTCCCATCCAGTCAGGGCCAGATATGGATCCTGTTTAGCTGCCAGTCCAGACTTTACTTTTAATACATTAAAAACCCCAACCTTCTCTAATGTCTTGCTTCAGTTTTTCTGGCATTCTCTGGCAACAGTTCTGATGCCCTTTGTCCTGCAACTGGGGATCCTGGCTCCTGAACATAGCCAAACTTGTATTGTCAGCCTCGAAGGACTAAGATAAGAAATAGGCTCTAGAACCTCAGCCTGGGCTCTAGGGAACCCATGACCTTTTCTTCCCCATCTCAGGGTATCAGCATGATTTTGACTTTGGTCAGGCTTGGCCCACGTGGTCCAGAACTGAATATAATTCCTTAGCCCAACTGACCCCCTCCCCATCTCACTCCTATACTACTAGAACAAATAAAAGGTGTGGGGGGGTGATGGAGGAAAGAGAAGGTAGAAAGAAGGGGAAAATAAGTTAAAGAATATAGCACAGTTCATTAAGGACAGCTCATGAAGTCTCCATGGGAACTTTTCCTACTGAAGATCCTTAAGATTCTTAGTCCTTTTGTTCTTGTTTTAACTTTAAAAACAAAAAACAACCCCCCCCCCAAAAAAAAAACCCTGTCACTATGGGATGGCCACCCTGCATCTTTAGTTAAAGAGCTGACAGGTTTCTAGCTGATATAGTCTGGAAGAGGGGAAAGAAAACAAATTAGTTGGGAGAAGTCCAAGCATTTTTTGGAAATGCTTCCCTCAGCTGGGTAGGTTAGGAAAGTAACAGATTTGTTACTGTAGCACTGTTCAAAACTGCTACTATATAGTTAACTAATTGTAGTCAGCCTGTCTTCAAAAAAAGCAATGGGAATTGGAGAGGGAAAGAAGAATAGTTTTGGTACATTCCCACTGTAAAGTTAGAACAGCTAGGCTTTGAAAACTGCTTGTGTCCCTTGCTACATTTACATCTTGAACTGATGGGGATAGAGGTACTTTTGTTCTTACACTCCCTATCACTCCACATTGTATTTTGATAACCATTTCAATCTAGTCTAAATTTTATGTATTTTATTTAAAAACATTTCAAAGTTTGACAGAAAAAAAGCAAACTCCTGTTCTAAAGCTATGATTTTAAATCCAAACTGCAGATTTTATATTAATTTCTAGATTAAGGCTTTATGAAAACTGGCCTTTCATAAGCAGAACTTTGTAAAGACATTCAAATCAAATTAAAAAAACTTCTGAAAAAAAACACCTGAAGTTCACAATGGGAGGAGAGAAGTCCTCTGCTCCACTTTTCCCACTATTTAGCAGCCAAATGCTTTTTAAAAGTGATTATACTAAGTCACCATTCAACTTACACAGGTGCAGTCAAGTTTACTGATGGATACTTACAATCCACCTACCAAGTAGCCTGATTGTAAGATCAGTGCTTAGATCTGTTTTCTTGGGGAGGAAGTCTCCATTTTTAGACTGAGGTTCCATCTAAGTCATACCAGACAGGGATGACGTTTCCATGAATCCCTAAACACATCCAAGTTCACATTTGTGGTCCTGCTTCTAGAGCAAAGAAGGTGCAGGTAGACCTCCGTCCCTTTTTCCTGCCATGTTTTAAAGCACTTGTTCTGGAGCAGCTAGATGGGGTAGTGGATAGAGGACCAGCTTTGAGTTGGGAAGATCAAAGCTGAAATCTAGCCTCAGTCACTTCACCCTTACTAGCTATATGATCCCAGGTAAAGTCACCCGATTCACAAAAAAACAAAACAAAACACCAAAAAAAAAAAACCCCTAAAGTACTAGTTTTAATTGAGATGCCATCTCACCTATCAGTTGGGCTAACATGACAAAAAGACAAATCCTGGGGAGGATATGGAAAAATTGGGACACTAACAATTTGTTGTGATTGTGAACCAGTCTAAGCATTGTGGGGGACAATTTAAAGCTATGCCCAAAGAACTATGAAACTATGCACATCCTTGTACCCAGAAATATCAAGTCTGAGGATAAAGTAAAAGGACCCATTTGTACAAAAGTTATGGTGGCAAGAAAACTGGAAATTGAGGGATGCCCAATCAATGATTGGTTCAACAAATTAGTCTGATGGAACACTTGTACTAAGGAAACAATGAGCAGATTTACTCAAACCTGGGAAGACTTAACATTAACTTCAAAGTAAAATGAGCCAGAATGTTGTACACACTAGCAGAAATACTGTAAAAATAAACAGTCTTAGCTACTCTGATCAATACAATTCCTAGGGACTCCTGATGAAAGTTACATTCTACCTCAAGAGAAGGCTGAATTTGAGCAGATTAAAATTTTTAAAACTATTTTCTTTTGCAACATAGAAAATGTTGAAATACGTTTTATGATGTCACATGTATAATATCAAATTGCTTGCCTTTTCAAGGCGGAAAAGGTAGGAGAGGGAGATAATTCAGAACTCAATTTTAAGATTATCAAAAACCTTTACGTGTAATTGGGGAATATTTAATGAAATAAAATTGTAAATGCTCTTATTTTCTCACTTCATATTTATGAAACTATTTAATATCTTGCCTTTGCTCTCAAATTAATGAGACACAGATGTGTTTTCCTTCACTTTATTTCAGAAGGAGGGAAGCCCTTGCCATTTCTGGCACAAGGATACCTATGTTTACGGCTGCCTATGATAAGGCATATTGTTAGGCAGATCGTGGCAGCCATCCCAATAGACAACCCCAGCAGCAGTTCTGGCCATTCTGGGATGCCTGAAAAAGTAAGAGCCAGTGGTTAAAAACGAAATTAAGCCAAACCAGATACTTCCTATATTGAGCCAGACCCTTTACTTACCTCCCATGTTGTTCTCTTGCCCTGATGTTGGTCCATTCTTAGTCTCATAGAGGAGCAGAGGTCCCAGCATCAGGTCAGCCTCTAATTCTGAGTGGTTACCTGGGAGACCAAACAGGAAATGGCTCTTTGTCAACTCAGATTCCAGGTTCTATGTTGAAAGTCTTAGAGCCTCAGTCCTATCTAATTTATGACCCATTCTAATATCTTCAGTCCTGATCAAGTTAATCTCTTATCCCTCTGTCCATTAATATCCTTGATTAGTAGTGTCTGAAGTTGATTTTAGTTGATATTATCTAAACCAAATAATATGAAATTCCTCTAAGGTCTCCAGGGATAGGTTCTTTTTACCTCCTTAGATACCCCATTCTTTTTGGGGAAGACCATTTTAGTTATTGTTTCTAGCCCTGTTCTTTTCTTCAAACTTGCTTTTCCTTATGAATCACAATGTTAGCATTTCTTAGTCAAGAAATTAGCATTTCTATGGTACCTACTATGTGCTAGATCTTGTTCTAAATGCTTTACATACTTTTAGATTTGATCCTAGAATTACCAGGTAGAAAACTGAGGGCAGAATATTGTACGTTAAAGGCATCTATTGAGTTCCCCCCCCCCCCAAGTTGTTTTTTTGATCAGACTTATATTTTAAAATTTGAAATCGACAAAGGCCATCAATGAAATGATTGAAAAGCCAACTGGATGTAGACCCCTGGTATTTCAGCCTCTACCCTTCCTATCCCTGCCAATGTTTTTTGCTATTATATAATCAGTCTATTAATTCTTGGAGAGGACCATGACCTCAGGGAGGGGATATCATGACATGCAAATGAATTGGATTTAAGTGAGGGAGAGCTGGGCAAGGTCACCTGCTTCATTTTCCCCTAAGGAGCCATCTGGGTCTACTGGCCAGATAGAGATCAGGAAGACTAGAGATGGTACCGAATGTAGTAAGATAGACCATGACATCAGGGAGGTAACACTGTGACATACAAATGAGTTGGGTTGAAGTGAGACAGGGCTGTGTAAGGTCACTTGATTTACTTTCCCTTCCAGAGCCATCCGGGTCCAGTGGGGACAACTAGAGATGGCTCTGGTTGCCATGGGAGACCTTATCCTTTAACAATTTGCCTCAATGTGACAGGCTACAGCCACAAACTACTGACTCCCTCCAGGTTTTTGAAGCAGTCATTTTCCCTCATTTCTCATGGAAAAAGTAAATAGCTCTTCAGCTTCTTTTTATGTTTGGAGAAAGCTGGGATCTCTTCTACTCTCCCATCTCTAGAATCCTGCCAGAATGGGATAGGCAAATCTTTGCTCAATTTACCTGGCTCCTTCTCTGATAAGCTCCGTTTCCTGGAGGATGAGAAAGATGTACAAGTCCCCATTTTGCAGCAGCTGCAGATGTCTCTAGGGCCTTCCACGGGGACCCATCTGAGAAAAGAAAAGACAAGTCACTCTGGGAAGAGCCTATTTTACCCACCAACCTCAGTTCTGCTCTCTCCATAAATGGGAGTAGCACATCTTTTAAATCATGAAGTACTCTATAAAATATACTATTTGCCCTTATCCCCTCTATTCCCACTCTGAATTCTCAAGACACTTACTTGTCAGCTGTTAAATTATAGGAACAGGCTTTGTTCAAGGGACTGGGGACCTGGTCAGTAGCTGTGACTTTTAGGTGGCAGGTGATATAGATCTAAGAAAAAGAAGGGAGGGGGTTGGGAAGGTCCAGGGAATTAAGGATCTGTAGCTTCCAAGGGAGGGGGATTTACCTCATTCCTGGAATCTTGAGCAAACGTGAAGGAGTCTATCAGAAAACGTAGCACATTCTGTCCAGGCCGAGGAGAAATGAAGCTTGAGGATGAATCACGGGATTGTCCATCTACCAGGCACCTGGGTATAATAGGCCTGCATCAGCTGTATCCAAGGACTACTCCTTCCTCCCCCAGTTTCTGTCTTCTCTACCCTCTTACCCATTGAAGTCAATGACAACATAGTGGGGGACAGAGGCTGGGTCTGGAGTCAAGGTGGCTTTGCAGCTGTCTACAAAGAGCCTCAGGGGCACATGGTAGCCAGTGTAGACATCAGCCTGGATGTGAATCAAGTCCCCCAGCTGGAAGGCTGAAGAAGTCCTCCCTATACTCCAGTCATCTACAAGTCAAGGATGAGAAGAATGTCTTCTCATTTTCCTTCCAACCCCTTCCCCTAAACCACTGTCTTTCCACCTGCTCCTCCTGTTCCTAGCTTTGGAATTTCAAGTCATGTTTCTGGTGCCGTTTCATCCTGGAACTTCCCTTAGAATTGGGGTGGAAGAGGACTTTACTGGAACTTTCACATCCTTGTTGCCTTCTCAAACTGAAATATCCCTCTGTAATGCCTGCCCTCCCTTCCTCCCATTAGAGAGTGCCTTCTAGGGCTGCCATTTTGTAAAGGTTCCTAGCTAGCCTTCATTCCCATCCCAACCTGGCTTCTGTACTTCAAAACTATGCTTTATCCCTTCCTCCCTCCATCAGAATACAAGTTCCTTGAGATTAGGGGCTCCATTTTAGATCCCCAGTTATTTATCTCTTCCTTCTATGAGGTAGAATCTTGACATCCCATACCTTCCATGAGGCGAAGAGAAAATTTGAGCCGCTGCTCCTTAGACAGGGTAGAATGGAAGGGGACCCAGGTAGGACGAATGGCTCTGCTGCTCACATTGTCTCTCCTATAAGGAAGGGACAGGCGTCTGAGATCTATGAGGTAGTAGAGAGGGACTCCCTGGAAGGGTAGCTGTAGACCACCAGCTTACCCTCTCACCCCTTACCTGGGGTATTCACACTGAATGGGAACTGAGACAGGACTGCTTCTCAGGACCAATGGGCTCCGGGAGAGGCTTGGTGCATAATGAAGCATTGTGCTGTAGATCAGCGAATCCGGAGTCATCTGAGGCAGAAGAAAGTTCCCAATAAGACCTTATGTCTAAGGACCTTGCAGCTTGATGGACAAGGGCTTGTCCTGTCTTTACAGTCAAAGGTCAGGCTGGTCAGCCTAGCTGAGGCACTAGGGCATCCCGAGGGAGAGACAAGGGGTTGCTATGTGCCAGGCAATTCAGACCACATCCCACTCTAATGGGATAGCTCAAGAGCTTCAACCCATAAGTCTTTGCAATAGCAATGCTTTCAGGATTATTCTGGGAAGCATCCCAGAGTTTCACAGCCATATTGAAAAGCCAGAAGAGAAAGCTCTTGCCCCCAGAATTCTTGGTATTGTCATATCACATCAGAAATAGATACAATTTTATAAGAGCAAATGACATTAAGGAAAAGGTGTCTACTTTGTTGCCGTGCCTAAAGGATCAGGGGACCTTCCCATCTGCCTTGCAATTAAAACCTTCCATATGCATTCTCTCTCCCCTATTAGAATCTAAATTTCTTGAAGGAGGGAGCCTGACTATCCTATTTGTATCTAGTATTCAGCTTGCTGCTTTACAGATAGTAAGCATTTAATAAAATTTTTCTCTTTCATTCATTCATTTGTTTATTCTGTCACATGAATCCTGGAATACAGGAATTAAATAATCCTTACTCAACAGATTGGGAATGAGGTAAAGCACCTCAATTAATCAGAAGTAGGAGGTCTAATCCCAATTCAACCCAGGGGTCACATTCACCTGCTGCCAAGAGGAAACTGAGACAGGATTACACTGCTAGAAAGTGTCTGAGGCTGAATTTGACCGACTCCAGGACTGGAGGTCTATCCACTGTGCTACTTTGTTGCCCTTCTTGTAGCCTTAACAGCTACCAAATCTTTGGGTTGTAGGAATACTTCCTAGGGTGGAATCTTACCTGGAGTTTGTTTCCACACTCATGAAGCGCCACCTCAAAGATTATTCTTTTACTCAGAGGCTCTGAGGACACTGGGACACAAGCCGCAGGGCCCAGGGTCAGTTCTGCAGCCTGGACCAGCCTCCCGGTTCCAAAGAAGTCCCTGTTCACACTCACTACCAGTCGGTCATCCTTACACAGCACTGCCACCACAGGGGATGGAGAGAATCCCAGAGCAGAGTCCTGGGTAGCCCAGGAGAGAGTCTTAGTTTCAGCCCAATTACCATCCTGGACAGCCCAGAGTAAGAGAACGGACACTAGCCCAGCTCCCAGCCCCATCTCACCCTCGTTAGGGGAGGGGAGCTACTGCCCAGGGCTTTTATACCTTCACCACCACTCCACAGTCACTCTCCCCCCCCCCCCCCATCCCATCCCATCCCCAAGCTCAAACCCGGTACACCTGACTCCAACCCCAGCTGCCTCAGACTTCATCCTCAGAATAAGGAGGAGAATCTGCTTCCACCTGTTGGGTATTTAGAAGTGCTCTCCAGAAAGGAGAGTCAGAAGAGCTGACTTCAAATTTCTCTCTTCCCTAGACCTCAGTCTTCTCATCTGTAAAATGAAAAGATTGGGCAAGAAAGCTCTAAGTTTCTTAGACTTTATTCTCCTCCCTGAACTCTTCAGTCCAGCTACACTGGTCTGCTTGCTGTTTATGGAACATGGCATTTCATCTTTTGACTGTGAATTTATACCAGCTGTGTCCCAGGGCGAGAATGCTCTCTCTCCTTCTCTCTGATTTGTAGCTTCCCTGGTTTCCTTTAAGATTCTGCTAATTCAGCACTAGCCCTGAAGTCAGGAGGACCTGAGTTCAAATCTGGTTGTATAAAAATGACCAAGCTTTATTTCAGAGAAGAAATGAGAAAATGTGCTTCTCTCTTCCATCTTTGCAGAGGTGGGAGACTATTGCTGTCTCAAGCATGTGCTGTCAGACTCAGTTGATGAACTAGTTGGTTTCAATGAACTCAATTCCCTACCCCCTTCTCTTTTCTCTATTACAAAGGAAATCTCAGTAGGGAGTAGAGAGAGATATATATTTGAAAATTGTGGCATAGAATTGTGATATAGAAACAAAGTATATCAATAATAATTTAAAAAAGAGAAATGCTCATAACAGAATACTTGGGGCATTTTGGAGGTTTGTCTCTTTTTTGCCCCTTTCTCCACATACTGCAGACTCTGAGATTAAGTTTGCTAGAATTTATTTCTAGAGAAAAAAATATATGTATTAATGTGTACCTGTTTTTCTTGACTATGCATATATGTATATATATATTTTTTTTTACAAAGGTTTTGTTTTTGTTTTGTTTACTTTTTTTTTAAACTAATGTGGTAGGGAGAATTGGAGGGAGAGAAAATACATTTTTGTTATTTGAAAAAAAATTATGTGTATATATAACAAGAGAATTGGAAATATGATGAAAAGGAAACCGCCTGGTGCCAGACTGAATGGTGCTTAATAGTTTAATATTATCCTATTTGGGTATTTTTCTTCAGGTTTATCATGACTCCTAGTCCTCTCCCAGTCCTAGAAAGGACTGGAGCTCCTTTCATTTTCCACCCTACTCCCCACACCCAAGAACTGCTCCAGAACAACAATACACCATTCTGGGATTAGTCCACTTGAGTGCTTTCATGCTAGTGTATTAATCCATCCTCCAATCTCAGGCTTATTCTCGTCCAATCAGAAAGCTTCTGGATTTTAGTAGGGGTGTTTTGACTATTCTCATATTTTTGTCTGACTATCCTGCTTGGACAAAAATAGAATATTCTGACAGCCACCAATGCTAATAGTCAGCAAAGACAAGGTTAAAGGTCCTGACCTTTCCTGGGAGCTTAGTTCTCCATCTGGATGGAGGGTCACTTCCAGGGGTGAAGGAAAGGTGTTGGGTTTATTTTAGGAGTAAGAAATAAAATGGCTAATGATTACCCCATCACCTTCTGATGATGGGAGAGATGCCAGCATATATAACATGGTGGAGGAAGCATGGAAAGATCAGGGTTGAGTGTCAGGACACAAGGGAAGGCAATACCTCTGGAGGCTCCCAATGCTTGCTGGGCCTAAAGCCAGGGTTCTTGTGTCACTGCTATGTAATTGCTCATCAATGGGGGGCTAAGAAGAGAGACAAGGGCAAGCAGGGCCTTTTTCATCCTATAATGGAGATGATATCTATCTGCCTCTCAGAGAGAATGTGGTGTTTGGGGAGTATTGTGTTCTGTTCTGATAAGCTGGACAGTGTCCAGGTGAGGGTGACCAGGAGGGCGAAGGGCCTCAAGTTGATGGCATGTAATGATCAATGAAAAGAAAGGGATATATTTAGTTTGGAAGACAGAAAACCCATGGCAAAACTGCCTTCCAGCATGTAAAAGGCTGTTTTGTGCAGTGGGAGTTAGCTCCTTTTTTGCTTGATTTTTGGGAACAAAACTAGAAACAAAGGGGTAGAAAACTGAGGTTTGATTTTAGGATTAGCTGCCTAATAATTATCACTGTTCAAGACTGGAACAGATCATGTTGGAGAAGGTAGGTTTATTCTCATTTGAGTGGTATTTTTTCAAGAAAGAGTTGGTCTAAATGGCTTCTGAGATTCCCATTAGGAAATTCTGAGATCCTGTGTTATGTTTTTAAGTCCCTTGGTCGTTCTCTGTCCAGTGCTAGGGACAGGACAATGCTTGAGTGCTGTCATTGCAGAGAACTTGGGGGGAGCTGATATCCTGGGAGCTGGGCCATGCTGATCCCCTCTAGTCTGCCCATACATTGGGGAGAGGAAGGAAACAGGCATGGAAGGTGTTATCTGGCCATGGAGGTGCAAAGGGCGAGAGACTGACTGGGAAGCATAAAGAAAACTTGGTGGTCAGAGATCAGGCTTCAGAGATGCAGCCAAATGGCTACTTGGGAGAAGACCTGAGTTTAAAGCTCTAGGTAAAAATGTCACTACTACAACCAGCTGGCATATGGGTCAAGAAGATCAGGTTTCAAATTCTACTTCTGTGAATTCTGGGCTAGAAATTTGCTTCCCTGTGACTTAGACATCATCCAAGAACTTCTCTACTTAGTTACAGACTGTTGGGATGTCCATTCCTGTATCGCTGTCCCTAGGGCAAGGCCCACTTCTTATTCATCTGCTCACAAATTATTTTGTGTTAATTACATAAACATGTATTTCATATATACTGATCTATCTTGTTTCCCTTGATAGGATGGAAGCTCCTTGGGGGCAGGGACTGTTTTATTTTATTTTTGGATCCCTAATGCCTAGCATAGTACTTAGGACTAGCTTAATAAGTGGATGTTGATGAATTGATCTTCCTCAGAAAATGTTTAATAAATGTTTATAGAATTAAACTGAATTGAACAGAGAGAAATGAGCCAATGGCTTTAAGGAGGTAAACAGTCTTGGCAATTAGTGGGTGTCCCAAACCCATAACATCCAAGGTTCTAGCCTGATTGTAGTGGTTCCCCACTCCTGGTGCCCTGTGTGACAGAGAGCCTCTCTTGAGGATGAAGGGGAGAAAGAGAACAGCGAGATATCTGTATACCTGCACACAAATCTCACCATTTTGCCTTTTCTTATCACAGCTTTCTCTGATTCAGGGGAATGGGGATTATCAGAAAATGTATTCCTGCTGATGGGGAAGGGAAAAGAGGGAAATAGAATCATTAGAACCTGTTACCACTTTATGTCTTTGGATTATCTACACTATTATCCTAGATAATGATAATTCTAGTAAATATGAGGAATTTTTTGGGGGGAAGATTGATGAGCTGTGTCCAGATCTTTGTGATCACATTTGGAATTTTCTTGGCAAAGATACTAGAATTGTTTGCTATTTTCTTCTCCAGCTCATTTTACCGGTGAGATAACGGAGGCAAATAAGGTTAAGTGACTTGCCCACAGTCACACAGCTAGTAAGTGTTGGAGGCAGGATTTGAACCCAGCTCTTTTTTAACTCCAGGGCTGGTGCTCCATCCTCTGTGCCATCTAGCTGTCCCCAATAATATCCTTTGATCTAATAATACACTATACCCCGAAGTGATCAAAGGAAAAAAACCTTCCCATGTGCAAAAATATATACATAATTACATTTGTATATGTACGAAACAGTTCTTTTTGTATTTTTGTTTTTTGGATGCAACAAAAAAATTGGACATTAAGAGGATATTTATATTAAGAGGATGTTTGGGGAACGACCGAACAAGTTATTGGTTTATGAATATGATGCAATTCTATTGTTCTCTGGTTTCAGAGAAATTTGAGAAGATTTATATGAATTGATGAAGAATGAAGTGGGCAGAAGTGGATGACTGATTTCATAGATAATAATGATAACACTGAAAAGACAGCTTTTGAAAGACTTAGGAACTTTTGATCAATGAGGCAGTGACCAGCTACTCCAGATGACTGAAGAAGCAGGCTGCCTTCCTCCTGACAGATTAGGATTCAGGACACATTTATGGACTTGACAGGATATGGATTTGTTTTTCTTGACTATGCAGGTTTTTTTGTTTTATTTTGTTTTTTGCTGAGGCAATTGGGGTTAAGTGACTTGCCCAAGTCATATAACTAGGAAATGTGAAGGTATCTGAGGTTAGATTTGAACTCAGGTCCTCCTGACTTCAGGGCTGGTGCTCCATCCCCTGCACCAGCTAGCTGCCCCAACTATGCATGCATAGATAGATAGATAGATATTTTTTTGACAAAGGTTTTGTTTTTCTTTCTTTTCTTTTTCTATTCTTTTTTACTCTAATGGGAGTGGGGAGAATTGGAGGGAGAGAAAATAAATTTTTGTTATTTGAAAAAAAAATTATAAACATAAGCAGACCAGGATATACACAAGTTCAAAATATATACAACTAGTCATGGGAATCAAACACCTCTAAAACTAGTCTTCAGTTTTATTTTCTTTATACTTTGAGAATCCATTATTTTTGTGAATACTTTGGTACAACTAAATAATTCACTGGATGGAGCTCCAGGTCTGAAGATAGGAAGACCTGAGTTCAAATTCAGCTTCAGACACTTACTAGCTGTGTGACCCTGGGAAAGCCATTTAACCCTGTTTGCTTCAGTTTCCTCATCTGTAAAATGAGCTGAAGAAGAAAGTGACAAATCATTCTAGCATCTTTGTTAAGAAAACCCCAAATGGGATCAGGAAGAGGCAGACACTGAAATGACTAAACAACAAGAACACTCCTTTCACTAATCCTTAGCCCCCCAGGAACTGATAACCAACATTTCTATAGCCTTTTGAGGCCTGCAAAATGCTTTATTTCTATCTTATTAGATAATTATTTGAAATACTGATATTTGATAATTATCAAGATTTGATGTCTTATTTGATAGTCCTTGGCAATATTGATAATTATTTGATATTTTAGTTTATAATTAGTTGAAATATTGATTTTATTTTTATCTTTTTTACCTAATTTGATCCTTTTAGCAACACTGTGTGGTAGATGTCATTAATAGCCTCATTTTACAGATGAGGAAACTGAGGCAAAGAGAGTTAAGTGACTTGCTCAGGAGCACACAGCAAGTCAGTGTCTGAGGCCAGATTTAAACTCAGGAAAATGAGTTCTTGGATTCAGGATTCTATCCACTGCGCCATCTGTAGCATTGGCAGGTTTGATAAACTTGCCAGCTATGCTTTTAACCAACTAATTGATAAATATATTGAACCCTTATCCTTAGACTGGGCTCAATGGGAAGCGAACATAACCATTATATTTGGAAACAAGACTTGAGTCCCTTCTCCCATTAATATTGCCTGCTTCTTGTATCTGGAAGTGAAGGGAGTGAGGATGAACTCACAGAGATGAGTCTCCCTCAGGTACCACCCAATATTTATTTATGTTCTAAGTGCTGTCCGGAAGATAAAGGAAGCATAAGATGAGGTCATGGCTGTTATCAGGGTGTTTATAATTTGCTGAGATAAGACTCAGAGAAACAGGAAGTAATGCAGGCAGAATGCTTCCCTTTTTGCTGGGTACATCTGTGACCTCTGCAGTTGAGGTCCTTGCTCCAGCTGTGCATCCTGTCTGGGCCAGGGCTTGGGCAAATAACTTAATCTCTCTGAACCTTAGTTTATTTACTAATAAAATAGGAGTAGTAACTCATGCATGACCTTCCCCAAAAAGCTGTGTGTGTGTCTGCGCCCTTGGTGGGTATCCTTGAAAGGTGACAGAGTAAGGTGGACAGCATGCCGGCAGACTCCGGACACTTGCTAGTTGTGTGATCCTGGTCAAATTACATAATCTCCCTGTGCCTCAGTTTCCTGCTCTCTAAAATGTGTGGGTCAGACTAGGTAGCCGGTAAGGTTTTTTTCCTAACTCTAAATCTATGATTTATGTGACACTAGAGTGTCCCATACCATGCATACTGGGACCTGTGCCATCTTCCTCAAGCCGACAGGAAAGGCAGGATGTAATTTTATTAGTCAATAAGGGAGTGTAAAGCAGCTAGCTAGGCAGTACAACGCACAGTGTACAGGGTCTGAAAATCTTCCCGAGTTCTAATTTGCCCTCAAACACTTAGGTGACCCAGGGCAAGTCATTCAATCCTGTTTGCCTCAGTTTCCTCATCTGTAAAATGGGCTGGGGAAGGAAATGGCAACCGGCTCCAGTGGCTTTGCCAGGAACATCCCCAAAGGGGCTCATGAAGGGTCAGACATAATTGAACAACTGAACAATATCTAATTCATCCACTAGGTGTCGATATACTCAAGCCCCCAGCCTGAAGGTCTCATCAAGGTCTCTCTGACGTATGTCCAGGAGATCGCTTTTTTCCATCTCCATCAGGCTAAGATTTGGACAAATAAATAAAACAACCAACTTTGCTTAACAGAATGAAAACTGATCTGGGGTCTGACATAGCCCATGGCTCTGAAATGATTAAAAATAAGAAAATCTCTGCCTCAATTTGTCCCTACACTGTATGTGGAATGTTTTCTCCTTGGTCATCCGTAAGATTGGGCATACAATGTCCTGTAGCCTGTCATTTTATTGTATATCGAAAAAAATAGAAAAGGAACAAATCAAGTTGTCCTATCTAGGGTGTCTGCCCAACTTTCTTACCGACTACCGTTAGATTGTGGGAAGTGGATAAGGAAAGGTGTGTGTGTGTGTGTGTGTGTGTGTGTGTGTGGTGTGTTAGTGTTTTGGAACATAAAGTTTAAATGGAAAGACAAGGGCATCCAAGGGAAGGAAAGGTCATCACTTCTCCACATTTTGCTGTTGTCCCTGGCATTGTGGCTTTCTCCCTGACAGCAATTTTACTTCCTTGTAGGTAATACACTTCTATCTTTATAAAAGGAGCCTCCTTTTTCAATTACCTTCTTCTCATATTCTAGTTATGGGATCAGACCTTAATGCAGACTCTCTCCCCCTCATCCCTCACCTTGATGTTGGAAAATTTTGTTTTTGCCTGGAATGGTATTTAAAAAAAAAAAAAGGAGTTGCCCTTGGGCAACTTTGAAGGTGATCTGTAATGTAAGCTCCACTATATGAATGATTTTTAAAATTTATTTTGGAGGCAATGCAAAGTCATAATTGGGCAGCTAGGTGATAGTGGATGGAGCACCAAGAAAACCCCAAAGGGGATCACAAAGAGTTTGACAGTATTGAAAATGACTGAACAACAACAAAAAGGCAAAACCAGGGCCTTGCCTTAGGACACACAAATTAAGACACAAATTTAGAGGTTGCAGATTTTTAACACCTGTTTTCCTTTATCCTTATCATCCTTAGCACTTAATGCTTTTCATGCTATATTATTTGATCCTTCATCATAAAGCTTACTAATTCCCCCTGTTACATAAGTGAATTTTTCTTAATTATTGCTTGTAGTATTTCACATCATGAATGACATAATTAGTTTGAGGGGAGTCTTGGGATGGGTAGGGTGCTATCTCCTGCTTCTCTCTTTCTCCTTACCTAAGCCCTACTTTGGGGGTGGGATGGGTGTTCCATATTATTAGCCCAAATACTAAATTCTTTAGACTTATGTCCCACATTGGATTATGGTTTATTCCTCCTGGGCATATAAGAGAGATCTAAACTGGAAGAAAAGGCTGATTTTTTTCTTTTCCCCTATTTCTAACAGCCACCCCTTTCTTTCTGTTCCCATACTGAGTCTCCAGTTTTGAACTCCCAGTGGTCTTTCAGACATCTTGAACTAGTTGTACAGTAGACATCTTAGACTTAAAACTAGTCCGTCTCCCAAAATCCTATCCCTGTCTACTCCCTTCCCTACTACTAACATCATCCTCTCCAGTCTCAGGCTAAGAGTCAGCCTGGATTTCCCACTATCTCTCACTCCCCATGTCACCTCTCAAATATGGTTCCTTCCCCTTCTTTAATGCTATTACCACTCAGGTGTAGACTCTCATCTACTCCTGTCTGGCTTATTGCTTTAGCCTGCTGAGGGTCGGCCTTCCTCAAGCTTCTGTCCATTCCAGTCCATCCTCCATTCAGTGGCCAAAGGGATTTTCCTAAAAATCTGACCAATAAACTTCCTCAATCAACTCTGGTGGCTTCCTTTCCCCACCAAGATCCAATATAAAACGCTCTGCTTGGGGTTCAAAGCCCTTCCTAATCCAGCCCCCCTCTACCTTTCTTGCTCCCTTTCACTTCCCATCCACCATGTACTCTTCAATCCAGTCTCACTGGTCTCCCAGCTATTCCTAGAACGAGACACTCCATCTGGATTGGTGAGGCGCATTTTCTCTGGCTGTTCCCCACACCTTGGCTCTGCCTACTGACCTCTTCTGAATTTCCTACAGGAAGCTTTTCCCAAACCCTCTTAATTTTCATGCCTTCCTTCAGTTAATTATTTCCTATTTATCCTGCAAATAGCTTTGTATATATTTGCTTTCTTGTTTTCTCCCCCACATGAGCAGAAGCTCCTTTGCCTTTTGCCTTTCTTTGTATTCCCAGGGCTTGATGCAGTGCCTGGCACATAGTAGGTGCTTAATAAATGTCTGCTGAATTATTGACACAATGGAATTGTTAGCCTTACATTCAAAGCTTTTCCGAATCCAGCCCCAAATCAGCCTTATCTTCTATGTTTCAGTAACATGAGCTTTCTACTCAGAGGCAGGAGCACTGACTCAAAAGTCAGAAGACTTGGGTTCAAATCCTATTCCCTCTGTGAGCTTGAGCAAGATACTTAACTTCCCTGAACATCAACTTCCTCATTTATAAACCAAGGGCCTTGAATTGGATGGCCAGTGCTTGGTCCATGATCCTCCTCTAGCCAGCCAGCCAGATCTCTTCCGCATCCTCCAAACACCCAGATTTATTCCCAAATTCTTGACCTTTGGAAATGTTCATCCTCCCAACTCCTACCCTGAAAGCCTTCATTTCTATCCAAATGCTTGTTGTTCAGGCCCACCTTGAGCCCAGATGGGGTTTTCTTGACTCCAGGTCATGTGCTTTATCTGCTGATGCATCTAGCTCTCTCCAAGTTCTGCTTGCCCTTCAAAGCCCAGGTCGAGTGTCCCCTCCTGCTAAACCCTTGGCTCATGTGGTTTAGCTGCTCTCCCCCCCAGATCCATCCTTGTTACCTAGAATGTATTTAAGCAAACCCAAGCCTCCTGGGCCCTCCAGGGCTATGTCTATAAGCAAATATCAGCTTTACTTAGCACACAGTGGACCCTACTTGTATCCTGGCTCAGGAAGGCATCCCTGGGCCTTTCCCTTGATCCTGCTCCCCTCCCCTGGTTTTTTTTTTTTCTTTTTTTGCCATTTCTTTATTTTTCCACCTTTCTCACCATCAGCCCAGGAGACATTGAGTCTCCATCACTGGCTCTGCTCACAGATAGCAGCAGCCCCCAGTGTCTCATTCATTTGTGACTTTGAGGGGGACTCAATGGGGAACGTTTGCAGCATTCTGTCTGTGCTCACCCAGCTTCTCCCTTTGACAGCCCAATGGTAAGAGCTGAGGGAGCCCCCGCAGTAGATCCCCCCAAGTGCTGCCCCTAGGGGAACTAGGGGCCTTTTACTTCTAGCTTCTCCCCTAATATTTCCTTATCTGAAGCCTGATTTATTTTAGGGTCAGCTTAATGTCTTTCATGCTTTGGGTATATATGTATGTTAATTTGGAAGACTGAGTCTGTGCTGTCTTTGGGCATATGTGCCTCTTTACAAAGACTGGACCTGTCTCTTTATAGGCTTGTTCAAATGAAGTCAGAATTCAGTGCCAGGACTTTGGATCCCTGGGTGGGTCTCTTAGCCTCTTAACCCTTATGGCAGACCACAAAGTAAGCCAAACTCCAGTCATAGGCTGAGTCTTGACCCCAGCCATAGATGGGCCTCCTTGGTCCCAATGGGGTTTAGGTAATGAGTGGGGACGATTCGGCTTATTCCATCACTACTGCTGGAGGCAGAACTCAGGGCTTCCACCTCCCAGGCTTGGGTAATGGGGGTTCAGACACAGAAACATTGACTCTACCCACTGTGAATCCCTCATACCATCCTTACAGAATGGTTCTGGGCTGAGCACTGTACACAGTTCCTGCCCTCAGAGGGCATTATCTCAGGCAGACCCAGACACATGCTATAGCCTATGGAGATAACAACTCACATTTATCCGGGTCTTGCCTCTGTTTCCTCTTTTGTCAAATGAGAAACTGGCCTAAATGATTGCTTCTTGTGTTGTTCCAAGTCCAGATCCACTTAATCTAGGGCTTTAAGGCAGATATCACAACTCTGTGAAGGCTGAAAAACACACTTTATCAGCCCCATTTTGTAGTTGAGCTCCAGAGAGGTCAGCTTGATTTGCTTCAAGTTCTATAGTGTAAAAACTGGGATTTGAACCCTGACTCCAAAACTACCTTTTCCTACCTTAGGGAGGAGGATCTCAGGATGAGACCCATCCTTCTCCCATCAGATAAACTGCTCCCCTGTCCAGCTTCCCCCAGACACAGAGTGTCCAGAAGCTGGTGTTCCTTTCCTTACCAGGCCAAGAAAGCATCCCCAGGAAGGACCAGTCTCTTGTCTCTGTCCTAGGCTTGGTCATGGCCCTGGAGGATGGGAGATTGTGTGTTTGTGGCACTTGTGTGTCCTGGAACCAGAAGGGACCTTAGAGACCCTCTAAGCCTCCTCCCCCAACTCCCATCTTCACTTGATACATGAGGGTGAGTCCATGTCTTAATGATGGAGGCTCAGAAACAGAAGTTTACATCACAGAATCTGTTGGAAGGATCCCTAATGGCCAGCCCCAAAGTGGACCAGAATGCCCTGGGTACCATCTTTGTGTTGGGCCCTGGAGTTAGGAAGAGTTCAAATCCAGCCTTAGATAGTTACTAGCTGTGTGACCCTAAGCAAATCACTGTAGTTACAGTTTGTTGAATTGTAAAATGGTTATAATAACGGTACCTACCTCACAGAGTTTTTTCTTTTTAATTAAAGCTTTTTATTTTCAAAACATATACGTGGATAATTTTCACATTCACCCTTGTAAAACGTGTGTTTTTCAATTTTTTCCCTTCCTTTTCTCCACCTCCTCCTCTAGAGGGCAAGTAATCAAATATATGTTAAATATATGCAATTCTTCTAGTCAAATTTCCACAACTATCATGCTGCACAAGAAAAATCAGATCAAAAAGGGAAAAAAAATGAGAAAGAAAGCAAAATAGAAGCAAATAATAACAAGAGTGAAAGTACTATGTTGTGATCCACACTTAATCCCCAATCAGGGGGCAGGCAGATGGCGCTCTTCATCACAAAACCATTGGAACTGGCCCGAATCATCTCACTGTTGAAGATCAGAGGTCCATTAGAATTGATGATTATCCACCAGAATTGATCATCGTATAATCTTATTGTTACCTCCTCAGAATTGTGAGGATCAAATAAGATAGTATTTGGAAAAGTACTTAGTGTAATGCCTGGCATACTGCAGGTGCTGTATAAGTTTTATTCCCTCCTCTCCTCAGGAGTTCAGGACTCAGCCATATAGTCCACCCCCCTTTATTTGACAGATGGGGAAACTAAGGCCCAGAAAAGTGACTTGTTTAAGGTCGAACAATGGAGCTGGTCTTGGGACAAAGGTTCTCTGACTTCTCATCGGGCAGTCTTCTCCCTTCACTGCACCATCCCTCTATTTCTGCTTTCCCTTCTAATATTTAGACTGGAAACAGAGCTGTAACCGAAACCTGACCGGCTCCCCAGAATCAGACAGGTGTATCACACCTGCTCCTCCTCTTGGGTGGAAGCCAGAAGTAGAGTAAGAGTCTTCGATCCATGGGGGTGGGAGGCAGGAATGGGGGGGGGGATGGAGGGTGAGAGAAAAGGCCCAGGCAGCCTCCTCCCTCCCTCCCTCCCTTTCTCCCTTGCCACACCCCCTCCTCATTTAAGGGATGGCTCATCTGGGCTGGAGCTGAATTGGCTCTGCGGGTTTTGGAGTGGAGAGAGAGCAGAAGGCTCCTTATTCACCCAGGCCATCCCAGGTGAGAGAAGAGGAGACTGGGCCCAGGAAGACTCAGGGGAGGGGACACCTCCCCTGGCTGGGAGAAAATCCAGGCCAGAGGAGAGATGGGAGACAGGGAGAGCTGGGTCTGAGAAAACACGGGGGAGGAGAGCACCAGGGTAGGGGATTCCTGGGGAAACCTGGCACTGGGGAGATTCATTAGGATTTGACCTTTGATCCTCAGCCTTTTTCCATTTCTACTACAAGTGTGTTAAAAATACAAGGGGAACCAGAGTAGTATTTGGTAGTGATCCAGGATAGGGCCCTGAGACAGGGATGATCTTACTCAGAGGCAGAGCTGCTGATTGTTTATGTGCTATGATTTGTGGGACAGGGGGATACCAAGAGGACCTTTCTGGCCATAATTTCATACTCGCCTGCCTAGGTAGGTGACCCTGAAATTTGCCCATTGGAGCTTCACTCCTTGGGTAAAATGCACATATTACCACTTCCCACCTCCTTCCTCTAAGCTGTTCTCAGTTACTTACACTTCCCTCTGAATGAATTCAGAATGAATTCCCTTTTTGGGATAGCAGACTTTGATAGGTGAGAGAGAGGAGGGGGACTGTAAGGGGGGGGGATTCCAGGAGAAGGAGAATCACCAAGGGAGGAAAGGGCCATCAAATAGGGAGGCATTATATGGGGACAGCAAACAAATCTCCCATTTCTTAATTCAGACACTCTACTCCAAAGCCCCCAAATTGTTTCTTTCCATTCAGGTCCTGGACATGCCTGAGATTAGCTCAGATGGTTTCTCTGCTTAGAAGGAGACAGGGCCAGAAGGGAGGTGTCTGTGTCCACAAGACAAAGAAAGAGCAGTAAGAGAGCCCTGGGTGACATGGCAGAATGAACTCTTAGACTGGGAGCTAGTGGATGTCCACTGGAGCCCTCTGCCAGGGAAAAGGGGAAAGGGAGGGCTAAAAAATGCTCTAAGTTAAGAAATTGGTGAGGGAGGGAAGGCTTCTTAAAATTTTTTGGGCACCACAGTGGGGTGGGTTAGAACCAAGGAGACAGGAGAAATGATGGGTACGGCAGAAAGAACACCTCTCCCCTTCTCAGAGTCAGAGGATATGGGTTTTAATCTCATCTCTGAAGCTTACTACCTGTATAATCTTAGCCAAGTCATAACTGGACCTCAGTTTCCTCATCTATAAAATGGACCGATGGCCACTGAGGTTGCTTCTGGCTCAACATCTATGAGCTATGATCCATATATTAATCTCTCTTCACTCTCCCACTTCCCACTCCCTCTCCTTCCCTTGTCAGAAATTTAGGAGGAAAGGATAGAGGGCTAAGATCAGTTAAAGGAGGAATGAAGTTTTTAGATGCACAAAGACCCTGGCAGGAGTGGGTATCCTTGGTGACTTTTCAAATCTAGTTTCCTTTTGCAAGTTCCCCAGGGATTTCCTTCTTCTCCAAAGGAGACTTGGATTCTTATTAGACCACTGCTAATTGATAAACCATTGGGTAAGCTTCTCTCCCTCCTTTTCTCCCTTCTTTTCTTTGTCCCTTCCTCCTGCCCTCCCTCTCTCCTTCTGCCTCTCTGCCTCTTTCTCTTCCCTGCCTCTGCCCCAAGGGTGAAGGTAGGATGAAAACACATGACCCATCAATATGCCCAGTTCTTTGGGACTAAAGATATACCAGGTTAATAAGGACCTGCATCATGGTGGGGAGGGGGGACATGGAAGGAAGGCTAGAGACATCAGCTTTGACTCAGCCCCTGCTGAAAATTTGAATTCCCCTGACAAGGCCTCTTCCTCTTCATTCTTCTCATCCCTTTTCTATTCCCTCCTCTTCCTCCCTTTTCCTGCCTCCTTTGATGGGAGCTCTGGCTCCTTCTTCTGTATCTGTGGAAGACAGAAAGAAGAAGCCATGAGAAGGATAGAGAAGAGGAGTATGAAGGGGTAAGAGGGGGAAGAAGAGATGGAGAGAAGGTCCAGGAGCAAGAATAAAAGAGGGGGGGGGACAGAGAGACCCAGCAAAAAATGGATAGAGGAACTGGAGATGAGATGGGGAGAGAGAAATGATAAAGGGGAAGGGGAATAGGGAAGGGAGAAGGGGAGAACAGAGAAAACTTACAAGAAAGCTAAAATTGAAAAAGAAGAAAAGGAGAGAAGAAAGAGGGGAAGAAAGGATGGGGAAATAGGAAGGAGTAGGGGCACAGATGGGACTGGAGGGAGATGATGTTGAGCAGAGAATACCAGCTTCTCAGGTGACAAAACCTGGTCACTGGGCCAGCTCTCTCCTCCTAGCCTGGATGGGGCTAATCCAATCAGGAATGTGTATGCTTGCCACCACTGGAGGTGGGATCTGATATCAGCTTGCTGAGCTTGGCTTGGGAGAGAGATTTGGCAGTCACAGTCCCCTGCTCCCTTATCTCCTGTCACTCATCTCCCCCACCTCCTCAACAATAGATCTCTCCCCTTTCCACAGTATAGCCAACATTCAGTAGAACTTTTAACATTTTCACTAGACTAGCAAAATGTAGCCTATTGGAGGCAAATCTTTAGTTAGGAATCTTTAGTTAGGAGATCTGGGTTATGGATAAGAAAAAAGAAACCCCTGGGAAGAAGCTGGGAGTCCCTTCTAAGGGTGTGTTGGAGTCAGCTCAGCTGGGCTCCGAAATTTTAGTGTGAACATTTATACCTCAGAAAAACTTTAAATCTCCAAAGAGCTGATTGTTAAAATTTTAGTGTGAACATTTATTCTTCAGAAACACTAAATCAAGACTTGATTTATT
Source organism: Myrmecobius fasciatus (assembly GCA_023553655.1). Classification (NCBI taxonomy): domain Eukaryota; kingdom Metazoa; phylum Chordata; class Mammalia; order Dasyuromorphia; family Myrmecobiidae; genus Myrmecobius; species Myrmecobius fasciatus. Next base: position 14,507 of record JAJPUD010005143.1, on the reverse strand, counting down.
GTTTCAATGCTTGCCAATGCTAGACTTAAAAAGTGATGGAGAAAATGTTAATAAAACAGATTGAACTTTTTTTAATTAAAACTTTTTATTTTGAAAATATATATATATGGATAATTTTTAACATTCACTCTTACAAAATCTTGTGTTCTAATTTTTTCCCTCCCTTACCCCCAACCTCTTCCTTAGATGGCAAGTAATCCAACATATGTTAACCATGTACAATTCTTCTGTACATATTTCCATAAATATCATGCTACACAAGAAAAATAAGATCAAAAAGGGAAAAAATGGGAAAGAAAACAAAATGCAAGCAAACAACAACAAAAAGAGTGAAAATGCTATGTTGTGATCCACACTCAGTCCCCACAGTCCTCTCTTTGCAGATGGCTCTCTCCATCACAAGACCATTGGGACTGGCCTGAATCATCTCATTGTTGAAGAGAGCCACGTTCAATAGATTGAACTTTTTAAAAAGAGTATCTAAACGTTTATTACGCCACCCCATCTCCATTTTATAATGAATCCCAAGACAGGGCCAGGAGGCAGCTTTGAAGATGGACCATCAGGGACTCCTTTTGAGTATAGGGTCTTAAAGAGCCCCAAGAGATCCTTGTTTTTTTTTTTACATCCTTTCCAGGAGACTAGCATCTAGACTAAGATAGACTAGAGAGTCTTAGGGTTTCTGAATGTAGGCTTGGGAGTGGGTGAAACCCAGGGAGGAGAGAATAGCCCAATGATAATAACTGATTTACAAAGTGAAGTGCCTTATAGTTAACCTATATCAGATAAGAGAGGAAGGGAGAAAGACGTAGAGCACAAAATTTTACAAAAATGAATGTTGAAAACTTTCATGTATTTGGAAAAATAAAATACTATTGAGGAAAAAACCCCCAGCAAAATGCTTTATATACACAGTCTCATTCCATGTCTACAACAATCCTTCAACAACAGGTACTACAACTATTAGAAGCTCCTTTTTACAGGAAGATACAGAATCTCTGAGAGAGCTTGCATTAGAGAAAGGATTTGAATCCAGAAATCACCAGATTTCCTCTTCATTTGCTCTTTCCATCACACTCTGCTGTTCCTCAGGCATAGTCTGTGCTGGGAGCTTTAAGGAAGAATCCCTTCCAGATGCCAGGGACATCTAAGATTGAATTTAATGGTCAGTGGTAGGGAGTCTATTGTGAAAGGCCCCAGGAAGAGCTCTGATTGTCCTTCTCACATGCTACTTTTTCTAGTCCCTGGAATTTCCCCATCAGCTTTTCACCCTTTTTGGGTTGAGTATAGTTTTCTCCAGGTTCTCCTTCCACTGCAGATGCTCCTGAAAGGGAAACTCAGATCATCTCTGGGGGAAGGCAGAGGAATTTTGTTGACTAGTTTCAGGCCTTCCTCCCCTCTTCTGGGCCACTGGGAGGAGGATCTCAGGGAGTTACTCAAGGTATGTGCTTTCTGTTCCTTTGAGGAAAGGAGGAGGACTCCATATTAACCAGCAGCAGCTCAAGGAAAAGGGAATTTGGCATTTCAAAATGGATTGGAACTCTGCTCCAATGGCCTTGCTTCTGATATTAGGTAAGTGAGAGGACTGGAAGGATAGTCAGAAAACTCCCTGGAAGGGGAGCCCAGAGGGTGAGTCTTTCTCTGGGAATTTTGCCTACATACTTCCAATTCCTACTACCCTTTCTGATTCCTGATGCTTTCCCACCCAAGATCTCATCAATAAATCATTCTGCCCATCAGTCAGTCAGGAGTATTGATTACACACTGATCTCTCATTCCTGTGAACGTTGACACTGGTAGCTGTTCATTCTTTTTCTTTATCTTCACTCTGGCTTCCCAAGGGCTACCAAAAAATCTTTAAGATCTTAAGACAGACTTATGGCCCAACTGTACCCCTCCCCCACTTATTTTACATAAGAGCCTTCAACTCAGGTACTAACATAGAGTCTTTCCTGAATCCCCTCCTTCCACCAGCTGCTAGTGCCTCCTCTTTCAACTACTTTATTTTCATTGTATATGCATAGTAAATGTTATATAACATATTATATATATATTATATAATACATAGTATTATATATTATACATCATAGTATTATTATAAAATAATATTACATATTATATTATATATAATAATTATATATAACATATATTATATCATAATTACATATGTTATATATATTATATAATATGTGGTATTATATTATAGTTCTATATGTGTTCTGTAATATGGATGATGGGGCTGGGTGTATACTTGAATCATTTCTAGTGGCAGATCTGCTCTAGACTCTTTCTAAAAGGGATGCACATTTGGAGGCTGGGGCATATGTGCCATTGAAAGTGGCCCAAGCAAAAGTTTAGCATCATCCCTCCTGTTGCATCTATATTTTGTATATATATATATATATGTATATATATGTATATATACTCTTTGTCTCTCCAGTTGAAGGTAAATTCCTCAAGAGTTGGCATTATTTCACTTTTGTATATTATTATTACTTAGTACAATGCTAAATAAATGCTCATTGAGTGATTGATGAAGGATTTAAGTTTTTTTGTGTTAGGAAAAACTTTCCCGATAATCAGAGATATTCAAAATAGCAACAATGGCAACAAGAAATAGCATTTATTAAACCATTACTATATTCTACTTACTTAGCCCTGTACTTCCACAGTACTTAGCACTGGAGTTACAAATGCCAAGAAAAAAGAAAACATTTCCCTGTCCTCCAGAATCATATATTCTTTAAAAAATTTTTTTTTTCATATACTCTAATGGAAGAAGAAAATAACACACAAAAGGAGATGAATAGGAGTGAGGGTGGGGAAGCGAATGTGCTGCCTCTAGAAGCAATGGTTTCCCCTCACTAGAGGTTTTCAATAAAGGCTTGGATATTTATAGAGAATTCTTGGGACAGTAGTCTTGGAGGTCCCTTCCAGCTCTGAGATTCTGTGACTTACCCCAAGTTCTGTAAGTGAGTTAATTGCCATCACTACACTTCCCACTCCATCAAACTGTCTCCTGTCTCCTTGATATGGGGTTCAGGCAAAAGATCTGGACATGGAAGGAGAAGCCACCATATCATAGATTTAGGGCCAGGAGGAATGTTAGAAGCTAATTTAGCCACTTCATTTTCCAGTTGAGGAAACTCAACTCTTAACAGACCTGGATAGGTGAAGTGTTTTGCCCAAAGTACCAGGATCATGGGAGTACAAATTTTAAACTGACTTCCAAGGTCACTTTTACAGATGAGGAAACTGAGGTCCAAAAGTGCTAAGTGACTTACCCAGGCCATTAAATGCTTATTTGTTGATTGGTATAGAATGGCTACTTTGTATCCAGCACTGCTAGGGAATAGTGTATGTGTGGATGAAAATAAAGACAGCCACTGCCTGATGGAGTTTACAATGTAGCTAGAAATAGTTCCTGTAAATCTTTCCTGACCTTTCTAAAATCATCTTGATCATCATTTTTTATAGAACAATAATATTCCTTTACTTTCAGATACCATAATTTATTCAGCCATTCCCCAATTGTTGGGCATAAACTTATTTTCCATTTCTTTGCCACCACAAAAAGAGTTGCCACAAACATTTTTGCATATGTGGATCCTTTTCCCTCATCTTAGCCTTTTGAAATGGGAAATAGAAGAAGAAAGAATAGAAGAACTGGGATAGAGACTTTTCTCTTTATTTTGTGAAGCAGTGTGTAGATATCTGAAGCCAGAAGCATTTCTTCTGCTTCCTTTGTGATGATTTCCTCTTCCACTGCTATGCCATCTGATATCTTTTCTAACTAACTGGCTTAGGCATATTTGGGCAGTTTTCTTCCTCCTCTTCCCTTTTGCATTTAGGACTCTGAATAAATAAAATAAAAATAAATACAAAATCCTTTATATTAAGTATTCAGAAGAGTAGTTTCTCCCTGGCTGTCATTAGATACATCCAATCCCTGGTCAAAAAATTTAAAAGCATTTTATATCATAACCCACCGAACCAAGTTCCATTCTCTGACACCATCATCCTAATCAGAGGCTTCTTCCTGACCAGCAGCTATGTCACCTCATTTCTTGGAGCTATGCAGTCTAAGGTTGGATTCATTATTTTTGGCTTCCCTTTCACATTGCTGGGGCAGTTATGGAGCACCGTAGTGCATGGAACACTGGGCCTGGACTCGGGACAATCTGAGTTTCAATGTGGCCGCACTAGCAGTGTGATCCTAGGCAAATCACTTAATGCTATTTGACTCAGTTTCCTCATCTGTTAAATGTGCTGGAGAAGGAAATGGCAAACTACTCTATTGTTTTTGTCAAGAAAACCCCAAAAAGGTCATTAAAAAGTCATATTTGACTGAAAAACAACTCCACACAACTCACATAGCTGACTCATTGATTTTGAAGTCCACTAAAACTCTTTTTCAGTCAAATTACTTTGTAACCAAGCCTCTCACATCCCATATTTGTGAAGTCTTATTTTTTGAACTTGTGCTAGAATTTACTTTTATCTCTATAATTTGATCTTGTTAGATCCAGCCCAGTTTCCCAGCTTATAAATATCTCTGAAGATCTTGATTCTAACATTTAGGAAATTTGCTATTCTTCCAAGCTTTTTGCCTTCTGAAAATAGGCTATACCTGCCATCGCTGCCAAGTCATTTTAAATAGTCCAACTGTGAGCACTGATCCCTGGAGCACTCCATTGGAGACCACCTTCCAAGTCATAATGGAACCAATAATGAAAACTCTCTGAGACCAGTCATTCAAACAGTTCCAAATCCCTTTCATCATATGATCACTGAAAGTATATTTTCTATATTTTCCACAATAATAGCCCAACAGTATTTTATTAAATGTTTGATTATAATTAAATTAAACTCTCTTGCCACATCCCTATTCAATCAGTTTAGTAATCCTGTGTGTGTGGGGGGGAAGAAATAAGAATAGTCTGACATGATCTATTTTTGTCAGTCACATTGCTTCCTATGTGATCATAAACCTTTCTTTAATAATACATTCTTTAGTACTGGATAGCCCAAGATATTTTATTAAATGTTTGACTATAATTAAATTAAACTCTCTTGCTACCTCCCTATTCAATCAGTTTAGTAATCCTATTAAAAAAAAAGAAATAAGAATAGTTTGACATGATCTATTTTTGTCAGTCACATTGTTTCCTGGGTGATCATAAACTTTTCTTTAATAATACATTCTTTAGTACTGGAAATACTAGCTATAGTAATAAGGAAACAAAACTATCAAACTTCATGGATGATATGATGATATACTTAGAGAATCCCAGAGAATCAACTAAAAAATTAGCTAAAGTAATTAACAATTTTATCAGTTATAAGAAATAAAATAAACCCACACAAATCATCAGCATTTCTTTATATATAATTGACAAAGCCCAGCTATGAGAGAAAAAATTCTATTTATAACTGTAGACAATGTAAAATACTGCCAAGACAAACTCAGAAACTATATGAACATAATTATAAAATACTTTTCACATGAATAAAGTCTTATCTACACAACTGGAAAAATATTACTTCCTCATGGGCATGCTGAGCCAATATAATAAAAATAACAATTCTATCTTGATTAGCCTATTTATTTAGTACTATGCTGGCCAAACTATACATTTTTTTAGGTAAAAAAGTGTTTTTTTTTTTTAATTAAAGCTTTTTATTTGCAAAACATATGCACAGGTAATTTTTCAACATTGACCCTTGCAAAGCTTTCTGTTACAAATTTTTTCCTCCTATTCCCTCTCCTCCCCTAGATGTCAGGAAGCCTTATACATGTTAATTATGTTAAAATATTTGACAGATCGAATATGTGTATATATATTTATACAGTTATCTTGCTGTACAGGAGAAAAAAAAACCCGAGGAGGAAAACATAATGTAAGTAAACATCAATAAAGAGTATGAAAATGCTATATACATTTTTTTAAAGAGAACTAGAAAATATAATAAAATTCCTTTGGAAGAACAAAAAGTCAAGAACATCAAAGGAATCAATGAAAAAAAATATGAAGAAGAGTGGCCTAGCCATATTAGATCTCAAACTTTTATAAAATGGCAATAATCAAATCAAAATAATCTGGTACTGGCTAAGAAACAAAGTGATGGATCAGTAGAACAGATTAGGTACATAATACATTGTAGTAAATGACCATACTAATCTAGTATATAAAGAACCTAAAGATCCAAACTTTTGGGACAAAAACTCATTATTTGACAAAATCTGCTGGGAAAACTAGAAAACAGTATGGCAGAAATTAGATATAGACCAGTATCTCATAAGGTCAAAATGGGTGCATGATTAATACTAAAGGATGATACCATAAGCAAATTAGGAAATCATGGAATAGTTTACCTCTCAGGGCTATGGATAAATTAAGGAATTTAGGATATAGAGATATATCCTAATAAGATATAGAGAGCATTGTTAAATGTAAAATAGATAACTTTGGTTATATAAAATAAAAGTTTGTATGCAAACAAAAACAATGTAAGCAAAATTAGAAGGAAAGCAGAAAACTGGGAAAAATTTTTTTTTGTAGCAAGTATGTCTGATAAAGGCCTCATCACAAATATAGAGAATTGAGGTAAATATATAAGAATACAAGTCATTCTCCAATTAATAAATGGTCAAAAGATATGAACAGGAAGATTTTAGACAAAGAAATCAAAGCTTTCTATAGTCAAATGTTCTAAAATGCAAATGAAAAAATGTTCTAAACTATTATTGATTAGAAAAATGCAAATGAAAACAGCTTTGAGGTACCACCTCACAGATATCAAAGTTGCTATTATGACAAAAATGGAAAATGATAAATACTGGAGGGGATGGTTGTGGGTTATTTTTACCATCATTATCATTGCTCTTTTGTAGAGTAGTCCAGGCTCTTCCCAAGGAAGACTAATGAAAATGGCTCATTTTTCTCAGGTTTCTTGGCAATTTTGGTTTCATCCCGACATTATCCACTTGATTCCAGGGACCCTATCCATCACATATCACCCCTAGGTCTACTGAAAGCAATTCAGTCTTCCTCAGAGGATAATGTGAAGGGACCCTCCTCCTGGGCAGCTGTGGATACAGAGATATCCACCCCACCACAATCAACATCTGGATCCTCCTCTACAACAAAGGTTCAAAGACCAGTCTCTGTGAGAGTTTTATCTAGAAGGAATTCTGAATCTGGCCAGCTTCCTCTACCTGTGCCTCTGATCTGGCTCTCCAACTTAGGACATGTTGTCTCCCTCAAGTTTCCTGGATCCTCCAGTTCAACTGCCTCTGAATTGGCCCCATCTGGGCCAGTGAAGCTTACTGTCACCAAAACAACAACCAAATCTGGGACCACATCCATTGCTGTTGCCTCTGTCTCTGGGCCTATGAAACAGATGTTGATCTCTGAATCTCCTGGAGTCATTTCTTCACCCTCATCTCTTGATCCAAAACAGTCAGTTGAGGTTTTAATGTCCAGTGAGCCCCCCAGCACTGAAAGAGCTGCTAACTCTTCATCATTTTTGCATGGCCTTGATTTATATAGATCTAGGGCTAACATGTCTAAAGCCTCAGGAGAGCCTATCACCTCTGAGTCTAACCCATCTGGACTGGCCAGGCAACCAGCTGGAATCTCACCTGCCCTAACCATAATACCGGCTTCTTCTCTTGAGAACAACGGTCCCACATCAACTCAGGCATCCATATCTGTTTCCCCTCTGATGGAAGGACCTGGGATGGAAGGACCAGGGAGCTCTGGCACAGCTGAAGTAAGTACCTCCTTATATCTGACCCTGGCTCCAAGTGAGCTGGGGAATGCCACTTCTACAGCCACTTTGGAGTCAGCTGCTTCCATTATATTAGTATCTGATCTTTCATCACCAGAGGTACCTGACCTTCCTGTCCTGGCTACTCTTCATCCTAAAGAGACTGAGGCTCCTACTCCTGAACTTTTAGGGCAGCCAGAATCTGAATCTCCTCTCATTGGAGGACCTTTACCAACCTTGATACAGGACACAAATCCATTGAGTGATGCTAATGTTTCCAGTGTAGACTCTGGCTCAAGAGGTCCTTCCACCATTTCATTGCTATCAACATTGTTACTACTGTCTCCAACACGACATTCACTGTCACCAGCATCATCGTCACTATTACCATCAACACCAATGATTTTAAGTACAACCAAGACTACCACATTTGGAATTCCCAAAGTTCCCTCTGTGCCTGCATCTACATCCACTGAGTCCTCAACCAATACCTCCATGGTACAACCCTTCCATCAAACTATCGATCAAGAAGGACTAGAGCCCACCACATCTGACCCTACCAGATTTCCACCATGGGGATCTAGTCCTACCACAGGCTTATTAGCCCCAGGGGCCAACACTTTTGGGTTGACAGTCATTTCTGATGCAACCAGTGTGATGGACTCATCTCCCACCTCTCTGGTCTCCCTGGAAAATTTCTCAAGCGTTTCATCTGCCTCATCACCTACTACTCCAAATGTTCATTTGACATCCACCCCCACCATCACGCCTTATTTGTCTTGGTCACATCCTTCAGTGACTGAGTCTGTGGACACTTCATGGAGTCCCACCTCTGTTGGGACTGAACTTTCCATGCCTTCTGCCTCTTCTCCTCCTGCTCAATACCCTTCATTACAGGACTCAGTATACCACTTCCCAGGTTATAACCATGTGACTCGACCCTTGAGTTTCAAAATCACCAATGAAATTTTTACAGCTGCCTTCTATGATTCCACCTCCCTGGAATACAGGCTCCTGAGTGAGAATGTGCAAAATCAGGTGGGTTGAGTAGATCATATTCATTCATTTTAATTTCATTCACTTTTTTGTCTATTTGTTCATTTCAAAAAGTAGTTCCTAAGAGCTTTGGATGAAGATCCAGCAAAGGAGATTGAGAAGGAATGAATTTATGGTCGAAGAAAAACCAGGAGAGCTCAGTATTATAGAGACCTAAAGAAAAAGAGAATATCAAAGAGAAGAGGGTAATTGACTGTGTTAAAGAATGCAGAGAGGTCAAGAAGGATGAAGATTGGGGAAAGGCTATTTTATTTGGCAGTTAAGAAATTATTGGTTGCTTTGGAGACGATAGTTTCATTTGAAGGAGGTCTGAAGTCAAAGAAGAGAGGGAGAGGAGAGGAAGTAGAAGCATCAAGATAGCTTTCTCAAGGCTTTTACCCATGAAATATAAGATGAAATTGAATGGGAATGGATGGACCAAATGAAGGTTTTTTGCAAATGGGAAAGCTATAGATGTCTTTGCAAACACTGGAGATGCATCTAGTAAAAAGGGAGAGATTGAAGATCAGTGAGAGTGGAAATGATAGAAGGAGCAATTTGCTGGAGAAGAGAGAATGGAATAGAATCACTTGTGCATATAGAATAGTTTGTCTTAGTGAGAAGAACTACCTCTTAATGTGAGATAAGGTTGAAAGAGGAGAAAATGGTGCAAGATATTTGAGTGATGTCTATGAAGAGGAGGAGAAAAGAGAGTGCTTTTAGTGAATGGCCTCATTCTTTCCCTAGTGAAATACAAGACAAGATTCTCAGCAGAGAGGGTAGGGTGGGTGATAAACACTATAGAAATTTGAAGAGGAATGAAAAGATTAGGAAAATCCACTGCAGCATGTGGAAGAGTGAAATGATTGATTAGAAAAATCTAAAAAGATTGCTTTGCTGCAGTGAGCCCATTCAGCAGAATTCTGTGGTTATCTCCGTGCATAGGAACAGCAGTAAAGCAGTGAATGAATGGTGGGAGTAATCCTAGGCTGAGATTTGGCAGAGTAAAATTCATCGATAGGACAAGGAGCCAAGGCATTTGAAAGAAGAGGGTTTGTAGAGTTGAACTGGTTTATCAGGGGTCAGGTTCTTGAAGTTTCATGATATTCTCCTGTGTCTTTAACACATGAGTAGGAGCGAAGACAGTGGATGATGGGAGTTATCCAAAACTGAGGCTTGATAGGGTGAGATCTTTGCTAGGATAAAGAATTAAGATACTCAAGGAACAGAATAGGGTAAAGTTCAATTGGTTCACCAAGTTCGCCAAGATGAGGGAGGAGAATATAACCAGTGCAGGGGTAAAGAACTTGAAGAATGGAGAGATCAGAGATCATGGTGAGGATGAAGAATAGACTCAGGCACTACAATATAGACAGAGAAGTGGATTGACAACAAATTGTGATCAGATAAAGGAATTTTGAGTTCCCAAACATGGAAGTAGAACACTTGTGGGTGATGGCAAGATCAAGGGCATAACTTCTGTGTGTAGCTGAGGTGGGATGGAGGAGTAGATCATGAGAAATGAGGAACTGGGAGGTTAGGATATTTGAAAAAGTATCAACAAGAATATTGAAGTCACCAAGTCTGACAACAGGAGTTGGGGGGAAGAAAGACAGTGAGCCAGACACTGAACTCATTAAGGAAGGAAAAATAATGTCACAGCTCTCTGTAAATAACAACTACCAGAATTGGGGTGAAAAAGGATTGAGTGAATTTCAAAGGACGACTGGTTGCTGAGTGATGTTTTAGAGGGAGATTCTGGAATTGGCAATGGGGGGAACAAGGAGTGTTCCAACTTCCCCATCTTGACCAGTGAGTCAAGGGGTATGGATGAAAAATTCAATCAGTACTGGAAAGGATGACCAGGCAAGTTACATCATTAAGAGGGAGCCAGGTCTCAGTGAGTACAAGAAAACAGAAATCAGAAAGGAAAATGTTTAAGATGAAAGCAAGTGCATTACTTATGAAACAGGCATTCCAAAAAACACAGTAGATGGGATAGATAACTTTAGAATGGTAGGTTGGGAGCTGGATAGATTGAAAGGGATGGGAATAAGGGAATAAAAAATGGGGGACAGAATTATGTTCTGAGGGTTCAGGATCATAGTGATGGGATAGGTAGGATGTGATAGGATTTATTAGTCATTGAGAGATGAGTTCGGGTAAGCCATCGTCATCTTTAGGGGTTTGGCCTTGGATTTTGGAGTCAAAGAGCCTAGTTCTGCTACTCACTTCCTCTGTGATGTTGGGCAGATCACAGTCTCTCTGGGACTCCATTTTCTCACCTATTAAATGAGGGATGAGTGACCTTTAAGACCTTTACTAGCTCCAAGTCTTTAATCAGTGATTTTTTAGCAGCTGATATTTGCCTGTGTCCTACAGCCTCGGGTGAGCATCTGCTTCCCATTTGTTGCTTAAATAAATTCTTAGCATCCTCACCATCTGACATCCAACATGGTGGAGAGGGACCAATGAAGTGGAGGATGTGGCTCCTATCCTTGGTGATCTTTCTAAAGGAAGGGGAGTATCTAGGCAGAAACTCTTCTGGACTTTGCACTATCAGGAGAAAATTCCTCTCTATACATAGATGAGATTCTTTGATCAAGTACTATTAAAAATAGCAGGAGATTGTATCTGTATCTTTAAGCTTTCCAAGGTAAAAGTTTAGTCCTATCCATTAATTCATTTTATCTTTGAATTATCCCTGAGTGTCAGACAGGTAGGTATTACTATTTTCCCATTTGACAGCTGAGAAAATGAAGCAAAACAGCAGCTTTTTCTAAGTATCCAAGAAATTATTCAAAATTATCCAATCTTAGACAATTGCCTGCAGTTAGCTATTTATAATCCACTGATAAAAAAGCTCAGTTCAAACAATTTCAATTAAAAAATCTTATAGTCTTCTATAGTCAAACTCCAATAGAATTGGGGCCCCTAACCTGCACCGAAGGATCCCTATGGACCTTATATTGATTTAGAAAACTGCACATTAATATTACCTGTGTTTTATTGTATTTTCATTTATTTTGTTAAAATTTCCCAATTACAATTGTATCTGGTTTAGTTCCCCCTTGGGAGAGTTCTGGGCCACATATGGTCCATGGGCTATGTGTGTAATAATTCTGGCCTAAATACTGAGGGCAGGGAAGCAAACTCAACTTTTAAACTTCTTTTGTTATCTGTGATCTGGGGTTTTTCTATTTTAGACTTTGTATATATCTATCTATATCTATATCTATAGATAGATAGATAGATAAACAGATAGATATAGATATATAGTCTTGGGGATTTGCCTATTGATGAATTATAGAAACTCCATTCAACTATTTGTAGCAACTCTATTAACTCAGTGTTAGAAAATCATGTGGGATATTGAAGAGCTAAGAGCTTTGTCCATGCCACGGAGCTATAGTATGTATCCAGTGAAGGCCTTGCTTCCAATTCAACTCTAATTAGACTATATTGTGAGAGTTATTGAGACACAGATAGAAAAGATATGGTGTGTAATAGAGTGGACAGAGACAGATCTTTGAGTCAAAATAACCTGGATTTTAACTGCTATCTGCTATACATTGTGCAGCTGTGGGCAAGTCAATCTCTAATGAGTTATTGAGGAGTTTCTGCTCTATATGGTGGAGGACAGCTCCATACCAGGAGTTTTCTACATTTATGAAGTCCCAAATCCAGACAAAAATAAACAATGACAAATGTCACAGTGAGTCAGGAGGCTTTAAAGATGTTTCTAGGTGAAAGGGTATTTGGGATTGGAGTGTGTGTGTGTGTGTGTGTGTGTGTGTGTGTGCTATAATTAGGTTGTTTTTGTTTGTTTGTTTGTTTTTTGCTGAGGCAATTGGGTTAAGTGACTTGTCCAGGGTCACACAGTTAGGAAGTGTCTAAGACCAGATTTGAACTCAGGTCGTCCTGACTTCAGGGCTGGTGCTCTAACCACTGTGCCACCTAGCTGCCCCAGTTAGGTTGTTTTTAACCTAGATTTTATAGGATCATGATGAGGTTATTCAATGAACATAGGAGTTATGGAGTTAGGAAATCTGGATTCTAGTCCCAATTCTACCACAAACTGACAGTGGGACCTTGAGCAAGCCACTTTATCTTGCTCAGCCTCAGTTTCTTCATCTATAAAATGGAGATAATAATGCATGTATGACTTAACTTTGCACAGTTGTGAAGATCAAATGAGATAATCAAATGTGTAAGACTATACAAATGCTAGGGATTATTATTTTCATTTGGCAGGCATAGTGACTGCTCCTGGAATCCCTAACTGCTAGGAAGCAGATCAGATCAGGTTGTTTTTGTTTGTCCCCTCCAGCTTACTCCCATCTATCAAAGAGCTTTCTCCAGCTTTGATCGAGTGGAAGTCAATGGCTTTAGGTAAGCAATGATTGTCCTTCACCATGTTTCCTCTCTCTTCTTCTCCCCACCCCACTTTCAGATCATTAAAAAAGGATTAAGTATCTACTGTAAATTGATGACTCCATTTACCATCCCTATGATTTCATGGACCCAAACACCTTTATGACTACCATTCTCCTTTATGTGCTGTTTCTTCCATCAGAATGTTAAAGTAGTTGAAGTCATGAGCGATCTTTGTTTTTGAATTTCTACCCTCAGTATTTAGCACAGTGTAGGACATATGATAATTGGCTTAATAAATAATTTCTTCTTTCACGCATTCAAACTATATATACAAATAGATAGATATAATTCTGCTTACTGGAAAACATACAAAGATAATTAAAATGAGATTCCTGCCATCAGTTTAATTTAGTGTGAAAAATAAGAGAATAATACACATAACTATATAGGATGTTCCAAAAGTCAGTGCAGTTTTGAGCTTTAATATCTTTTTACTTCCTAGTACTTAGTATTCCTTTTATGTACTGATCATTTTCACTTATGATACAGGGAGTTCCAAAAGTCTTAGTGCAAAGCTGAAAACTGCACAGACTTTTGGCATACCATGAATTATAAGTTATAATGATTAGTGCATAAAAGGAATAAAATATACTATGAAGAAGAGGAAGACATCATTTCCAACTGGGCATATTAAAGAAGGCTTTATGGAATAGAACTAGACTCTTAAGCCTGTTCCTTCTTTATGTAGTTGTTATTAGTTGTAGCTTAGGGGTAGGAACTAGCTTTGTTCTTAGCCACAGTCCAGAGGAAGGAATCATTTTACAAAATCTCTCCAAGCTCAGAATTATTCCTCTGCTTCTCCTTGTCTCCTTACCAACCTCCCCTTGCCATACCCAGCAGAAACAGCTTGGTGTGCTAAAATGAAGCCCTGGATAGAGAATCAAGAAATGTGTACTGGTTATGTGAGAGAGAGGTGGGGGGAGAAGGGAGAGAGGGGGAAAGAAAGAGAGGGGGGAAGAGAGAAAAAGAGAGAGTGAGAGAGAGAGAGAGGAGGGGGAGGGAGGGAAGAAGAGAGAGAGAGGGAGAGGGAGAGAGAAAAAGAGGGAGGGAAGGAAGAAAGAGGCAGGGAAGAAAGAAGGGGGAGAGAGACAGAGATAGAGAGAGATAGAGAATCACTAGGATTCTTAACTCTTTGAGTTTAAGGCCCCTTGCAGTAAGAGTTAAAGAAAGAACTGAAGAAAGAATATGTTCATTTAAACCAGACTCCCCAGAAGGAAAGAACTGTCTATGACAGTTACACAATCAGCACCTGGGACAGCACC
>JAJPUD010005142.1:110727-169416 GCA_023553655.1 Myrmecobius fasciatus | reverse complement strand
GGGTTATTGTTGAAGAATTACCCACACATATGTTATGCAAATAAAATAAAAAAAAATTAACTCTAAAAAAAATCAAATGTAGAAAGGCAGAAATAGTAAATGCATCTTTTTTTCAGATCATGATACAATAAAATTGACATGTAATAAAAGTCCAGGTATGGACCAAATATTAATTGGAAACTAAATAATCTAATCCTAAAAAAAAATGAGTTGGTGAAAAATCAAATCATAGATACAATTGATAAACTGACATAGACTAACAATTATGAGATGACATAAAAAAATTTATAGGATGCAGCAAAAGCAGTTCTAAGGGGATGTTCTATATCTTTAGATGTTTATTTGCATAAAATAGAGAAAGAAAAGTTCAGTAAATTGGGCATGCAACTGAAAAAGCAAAAAAAAAAATTAAAAACTTCTAGCTAAATACCAAATTTGAAATTCTGAAAATAAAGGTGGAAATTAATAAAATTAAAAATAAGAAACTATTGAACTAATAAACAGAACTAAAAGTTGATTTTATGAAAATGACAAAATACATAAAGCTTTAGCTAATTTGATTAGAAGAAGGAAAGAAGAAAATCAAATTGTTAGTAACAAAAGTAGAAAAGGCAAACTTTCTACCAATGAAGAGAAAATTAGAGAAATAATTAGGAGCAATTTTGTCCTACTGTATGCCAATAAATCTTATAGTCTAAAGGAAATGCATGAATACTTAGATAAATATTGATTACTCAGAGAACAGAGGAGGAAATAAATTACTTAAATAGTTCCATTTTAGAAAAAAAGAATTTGAACACTCTATTAATCAACTCCCTAAGAAAAAATCTCCAGGGCCAGATGGATTTACATGTGAATTTTACCAAAAATTTAAAGAATATTTAATTCCATTATTATGAAAAGTATTTGGAAAAATAGGAAAAGGAGTCCTACAAAATTCCTTTTATGATACAGATATGGTACTGATAACTAAAGCAGGTAGGGTCACAACATAGAAAGAAAATTATAAACCAATTTCCCTAATGAATATTAATACAAAAATCTTAAATAAAATATTAACAAAGAGATTACAGCAAGTTATCCCAAGGATAATACACTATGATCAAGTAGGGTTTATACCAAAAATGCAGGACTGGTTCAATATTAGAAAAAACAGCATAATTCACTATATTAATAACCAAACTAACAGAAATTATTTGATTATCTAAATAGATGCAGGAAAAGCATTCAACAAAACGCAATACCCATTTCTATTAAAAACACTAGAGAGTATAGAAGTAAATGGAGTTTTCCTTGAAATGATCAATCAATAGCTTCTATTTTAAATCAAAAGCAAGCATCATGTGTAATGGGAATAAACTAGAACCATTCCCAGTAACGTCTGGGGTGAAAAGGTTGCCCACTATCACCATTACTATTCAATGCTATATTAGAAATATTAGCTTTAGCAATGAGAGGGAAAAAAAGAAATGTAAGTCAATAGATTGATCCCTGTCTTTTCTTACTGAATATAAGCAAGAACAGTCTGGTCAGTCTGGTCAGAGAAAGGTCTAGTTTCTTTTTTCATATAAGACTTAATGTTATCTGCTGTATTGCCATGCTTTGAAATTTAGAAAAATTAAAATTATTTGTGTAATCCATCTTTCTTGTCTCTGGGCCTGTCAAATGGGTTGTCTTGCTATTCCTATTATTAGAGCATCTATTCCTTAAACCTACTCCCTCTTCATTCTTGTTACACTTTTTGTGTCTTATCCTTTATCTGAATTTTCTGACAATAAAGCACTTATTAAGTATCAAACAGAAACTAGGCTAAGTGAAAATATATATATATATATATATATATATATATATATATATATATATGTATGTGTGTGTATATTCTGAATAAGAATGGAAGAAGAAAACAATTACATGTAAAACCATGAAATAATATAGCATGTTATAAAATTTCATACACACACGCACATGCACATACTATTACAAAGTAGGGTTGGTTGTTTTGTTTTGTTTTTCAACCTGGAAACCTCTAGTTTCTACATAACTAATTTGCCCTTGGCTGTGACTTTAGTAGTTGCAAATCAATCAAACATGCCTGAACTAGACCCCTCCCTTCCATATTTAAAAACAAAAGCAAAACAAATTTTTAAAAAATTAAAAAAAAATCCCACCAAAAATATAAAAACCTGAAATGCTCTGATCTAGGAGTACTGGTGATAATAGATTGATATAAGCATGAAACAAATTGCAGGAGGAATTTATTACTAGAGTATAGATTTTCTGTTCATGACCTGAAAATTCTATTGTCAGATGCTACCTTGGGAACTTTTCTGTTAGTATTATCTGTTCTTTTCTGTTCCTGCTGTGGAGGTATAAGTTCCTGGTCCAGTGACTGGGGTCATTTGAGCTCTCCTAGTACCCTTCCTTTGTTATCCCTGCTTCTCTTTGCCTTGGATATGTCCACTTAAACAATGTAATTTTCCTTCATATGAACCAGATGCAAAGACATATTCTTATCCTTGATTTAATGAGGTAATTCTTTGGGAAATCCTTTTAACTTTAATAAAATTTGAGTAAAAGCAAAATTCCAGGCAAAGAAACAGTAGAAGCTCAGAAAAATCTGCCAATTTCAGTAACTAGTTGGACAGCTTCGTTAGTTGGAAATGGTCAGTGGTAGAAGGGAGGATCAGACAAAAAAAACCTAGTTCAATAAGAAATTCACAATGAGATCTGAGAGAAAGGATAAGGAAAGTAAAGACCTAAATTTTAGCCTTCAAGAGTTCAGAAGTCAGAAAGATAAAAAAGGTACATATAATTTTTTGAGCTCAATGGCTTTATAAAAACCAGGAAACTTTAAGCCAACATATATGTTCTAGTCTCCTCATCTAATTCACTCAGACTCTTATAAAGTGAAGGGCAACCCTCACCATAGCCCTATTAATCTCCATGGGAAATAAAAGGTGGCAGTTTAGCTTACATACTTGTTGCTAAAAAAAAAAAAAATCTATCGTAGAAGTACAATATTGAAGAGTTGGAAGGGAACATTGAAGCCAATCATTCCAACCCATATTAAAAAGGAATCTCTAATCTAACAAAGCCAATAAATCACATTTCAGTCTCTGATTGATACCCTACTAGAAAGGGGAACCTCAAAGGAGTTTCAAATATTAGAGTGTTTCCTGACTCTGAAGTTAGATTAACCTCTTAGTAATCTCTAACTATTGTTCCTGCCATTATTTTTGCTCCTTGGCACTGGAAAGAACAAGTCTAATCCCTCTTCCACATGGCAGACTTTCAAATATTTTATCTGTGACATACTTTTAGTAATGCGTATGCTTGGAGGTTTAATCAGATAGAACCACCTTGCATTCTCTGTTTATCTCTGCCTCTTGGATATTCTGGCTTCCTTCAAGGCTCAGCTAAAATTCCATATTCTATGAATCTTTACTGATTTTCCTTGCTGCCTTCCATCTGTGATCTACCTCTAACCTATCCTGTGATTGCAAAGGAAATGTCTTCATTTGGACTTTTCACCATGGTTATCAAGGCAAAACACAGGACAGCAAAAATTAAAATGATTTTTACTATAAGGTAGCAACACAAAAGGCCTAATCAATGAAGATCAGGAAGAGATTCAAGGTGGGGTCAGCTTTTATAGGTCAACTTTAAGATAATCCAAATAGATCCATCACAGCAGAAGAGAATGATTCCTTACATCTTGTTTCCTTCCTAATGTAGCAAGAATAAAAGAATTTTCAGGTAGAGGTATGTGGTAAAGAGCAGATAATACAAAAAGCTGTAAGTTTAGTGTTTCCTTCCTCACTAAAGCCTCCCTCAACAAGAGCTGATATGCAGTGCTAGAAACAATGGATAATTAAGTCAATACAATTTTCAACACTGAAGACCTCTTTTTTTTTTTTTTTTTTGTACAGAGTTATCTTGATATTGCCTCTCCCATTACATTGTGATAACCTTGATTGCAGGAACTGTCTTTCACCTTTGTTTGTATCTCCAGTGCTGAATACAGCATTTGACACATACTAAGGACTTAATAAATGTTTGTTGACTTGACATTCAGTTGACATAAATTGATGACAATTTTTGTACCCCACAGATGCCAACCCCAGCTGAACAGAAACCATTTCTAGAACTGCTTTCCTTACCATCCTTGTCATGATATCATTGTAGAGTGATATAAAAATGCTGATATTCATGTTATTTTCCCTTGCATACTGTTTTCAGTTAACAGTTACCCATATATGGTTATTAAACTGTTTAAGAAACATTAAATAAATTTAAGTGAAAAGTATTGAAATTGCTCTTAACTAGTACATTATATGAAAGAAAACTGAGATGCTCTGATGATGGTGCAACATAGAAACAAGAAAATAAATCAATCTTATATCTAAATATTTCTGGCTTCTTCTGGTCTCTGCATAGAGGTAAAATGTATGTTATTTACCTGATAGACCAGAGCATTTCCCTCAGAAGAGATGAGTTTATAATGGAAATGCTGACACATCCTCAGCCATAACAGCATGAACACACCACTTTAATAACATTTTTATTGCTGTAACATCTTTAAAAATGAAACACCTGGGACTCATGGTCTCAAAGCATTCCAGAGAAGAACACTTTCTTTTCTGCTCTTCCCAACACAATGGAAAAGAAAGCAATGGGCTGGCTGTTACCACAATCTGAGAATCAGTGAACTTGAACCATGGTGCATAAAGACAATAACTGCTGTTAATTCCTTTAAAAGAGCATTTGTCACTTTGATTTTGAGGCCAACAGGGAGAAAATAAACAAACAAACAAAACAGGGAAAACCCAAATCTCTGAAATTGTGCTCCCAAAAATTAATTGTTTTGCAAAGATATAGGACAAAAAATCAGATAAAAACAATTTGTCTTTGGAAAGCTGGATTTTCTGGGTGGTTTTCCCAGAGCATCTGCAGTACCATTTTGTCTTTTGTACATTGCTGGGGCATGGGTGGGTGGACCAGTGAGGACAATTATTTTATACTGAGTTCTACTACCTCAAGCACCTGAGTGAAGCCTTGGATACATAGGACATTTACAGCTTGACAAAGCCAGTCATGTCTGAATCTTTAGCACATTCTAAGCTTTGCCCTATTCTCTCATCAATGACTATCAAAATTTGTGGGATCTTGACAGATATCCATTGTTTGATGTCCTAGGCCCTTTATAAATAGAAAGATGTAAAATAAAATTGAGTTATTATTTATTTAATAAAGTAAATAAAGTAGAATGAAAATTGGACCCTCTAGCCAGGTGTATCTGCCTGTTTCTTTTTCTCTATATATGTTTTCTTTCTTGGAAATTTTAAACACTCCAGCAGACACAGTACTGTCTCTAAGCAGATTTTTCCGATGAATACTTCTATTCCTGACTTCATTCCTGAGCTTCGCATCCACATCTAAAATTTGCTATCGTATTTGTCTAAGTTGGGCAGTAAACTACAGCCTGAAATTCATTATGTGGGAAGCTTTGCTTATTATTCTTTTGTGTAAACACTCTCCTCCACTCTTTCTGTCTCTGACATCATCAATTAAATGGCATGTTTTAAATCTTTGGTTATCCCTGACATTTTCTTTTCCATCAGTTCTCAATCAGTTCCTAACACTTAGCAATTCAATTTTCACATCTGTGACAGGTGTGTTTCCTCTTGTCTCCATTCACGTTGTTACTGCTGTACAGGCTCATTAGTCCTATCTTAGAAACAGAGTAAGTTATACTCTGTCCTGGTTCATAAGGTCAGTGGGTCAGCAGGGTGGCTGTGAGACCTTCAGTGCAACTACAGAAGGCAAAGAATGAGCCCCTGAACACCAACATAACAGGTGAGATTTGACCACACCCACTCAGCACAGAGGGGAAAGCCTGAAGCACCACTGGGCCCAGGGCAGTGAGAAGCCCAGACAGTCTATAGAGGAAACTCAGAAAACTCTCCTTGTGTCCTAGGAGCACAACTAAAGCTTTAAATATGAACAAAAAAAGTAAAATGAGTTCTATAGAAAGTTATTATGGAAATAGGGGAATTATGGAGATAGCTATTATGAAGACAGAACCCAAATCCTAAAGGCAAACAACCTCCAGAGGAATCATCAAAGGGGAATATTAATTGGCCTCCAATTCAAAAAGTTCTCTTGGAAGAATTCAAAAAGAATCTTATAAGAGAGAAGAAAAGGGATGAAAGGAAAAGAGAGCTTTTAAGAGAGTTTGGGAAAAGAAACTGAAATTGACTGAAGAAAAAACTTAAAAATACATTTGATGAAGTAGAAAAAAATTATTGAAGAAGACAACTTCTAAAAAATAGAATTAGTGAAATGGAAAAAAAATGAACAAAACCACTTCTTTGAAAGTACAATTGGCCAAATACAAAATGAGATTAAAAAAAAACTGACTGAAGAAAATAATTCACTAAAAATTAGAATTAGATAAATTGGAAGTGAATGACTCAATGAGACATCAAGAATCAAACAAAACCAAAAAAACAAAGAAAACATAGAAGAAAATGCAAAATAACTTCATTGTGAAAACAACTGAGCTGGAAAATAGATCCAGGAGAGACAATCTAGCAATTACCAGACTACTTGAAAACCATGAAGAAAAAATAAGTCTGGAAAATATCTTTTAAGAAATCATCAAGCAAAACTGCCCTGACATCCTAGAACCAGAGGGTAAAATAGCCAATGAAAAAATCTGCCTATCACCTAATGAAAGAGACCCCAAAATTAAAATTCCAAGGAACATTGTAGCTAAATTCCAGAATTATCAGAACAAGGTGAAAATATTGCAAATAACCAAAAAAAAAAAGAATTCAAATATTGAGGAGCCATAATCACAATTACCCAGAATTCAACAGCTTCCACTTTAAAGGACTGAAGGGCTTGGAATATCATATTCAGGAGGGCAAATGAGCTTGGGCTATAACTAAGAATCAACCACCCAGAAAAACTTAGGGAAAAAGGTGGGCTTTCAATGAAATAGGGAATTTTCAATTATTGTAGTTGAAAAAACCAGAGCTGAACAGAAAATCTGATCTTCAAATACAGAGCTCAACAGAAGCATAAGAATGTAAAAAATGGAGAAAGAACTCACTATGTTTTTTAAAGGTTAAAATGTTTACATTCCTACTTGGGAAGATTTTATGTGTAACTCTTGAGAATTGTAGTTTTGTTAAGAGTATATTTAGAGGGTGTAGGTAAAAGATGACTTTAATGTGATGACACATACAAAAAACAAACAAACAAACAAACAAACAAACAAACAAAAACTAGAGGTGAAAAAGAAGTTGTACTGGAAGAAGAGGGTAAAATGTAATAAATTTACATAACATGAAAAGCCAAAAAAGACCTATTATAGTCAAAGGAAAGAAAGGATAGGAATGAGTATTATTTAAACATTAATTTCATTAGATTTGTCTCAGAAAGGGAATATCATATGTATTTAATTTGGTAGAGAAACTTGTCTCACCTTCTAGAGAAGTAGTAAGGGAAAGGGAAAAGGAAGGAGGGAGATAATAGAAGGGAGAACAGATGTAGAAAAAGGGATAACGGGGGGAAGAGGCTGTAAAAGGGCAAACCAGATTGAGGGAGGTGGTAGTTAAGAAGCAAAACATTGGTGAGGAGGAAAAGGGGGAAATAGAAAATATAAAGTGGGGAAAATAAGATGGTGGGAAATACAAGCAGTCCTTTTAACTGTAAATGTGAATGGGATGAACTCTCTCATAAAAATGGAAGCACATAGCAGACTGGATTAAAAGCCAATATCCTACAATGTGTTGTTTACAAGAAACAAATTTCAAGCTGAGTAATACATACAGAGTAAAAGTAAAAGGCTAGAGCAGAATCTACTATGCTTCACTTGAAGTAAAAAAAAAACAAAAAACAAAAAAACAGGGGGAGTGATCCTGATCTCAGATAAAGCAAAACCAAAATTAGATATAATTAAAAGATATAAGGAAGTAAACTACATTTTGCTACAGGTTATCATAGATAAAGATATATTAAACACATCTATGTCAAGTGGTATAGCACTAAAATTCCTTAAAAAAGTAGAGAGTTGCAAGAAGAATTTAAAATCAAAACTATATTAGTGGAGAATTTCAGCCTTGCGCTCTCATACGTAGATATATCAAATCACAAAATAAATAAAAAAGAAGTTAAGAATGTAAATAGTTTTTTTTTCTAAAGTTAGGTATGGGAGATCTTTGGAGCAAATTAAATGGAGACAGAAAGGACTGTTTTTTTTTTTTTTCTAAACCTACGCAAAATAATTGGCCATGTATTACAGCATAAACAATTCAAATCAAAAACAGAAAGGCAGAAATTGCTGCATCTTTTTCAGATCATGATACAATAAAAATTACATGTAACAAAGTGCCAGGAAAAGATAGACTTAACATTAATTGGAAACTAAATAATCTAATCTTAAAGAATGAGTGGGTGAAACAATAAATCATAGACACAATTGATAATTTCATTTAGGATAATGACAATAAAACAACATGCCAAAATTTATAGGATGCAGCCAAAGCAAATCTTAAGGGAAATTTTGCATCTCTGTATGCTTACATGAATAAAATTGAGAAAGGGAAGATCAATGAATTGGGCATGCAACTAACAAAAAAAGCTACAAAAAGAACAAATTAAAAATCTCCAATTAAACATCAAATTCGAAATTCTGAAACTCAATGGAGAGATTAATAAAAGTGAGAGTAAAAAAACTATTAAAACTTTAGTTAATTTGATTAGAAAAAGGAAAAAAGAGATCCAAATTACCATTATCAAATATGAAAAGGGTGAACTTAGGAGCAATGAAGAGGAAAGTAAAGTAATAATTAGAAGCTGTTTCCAACTGTATGACAAAAAGTCTGATAATCTAAGTGAAATAGATGAATATTTACAAATAGGTTGCCCAGATTAACAGATGAGAAAATAAATTATTTAAATACTCCCATTTTACAAAATGAAATTGAACAAGCTATTAATCAACTCTCTAAGAAAAAATCTCCAAGGCCAGATGGATTTAAATGTGAATTCTACCAAACTTAAAGAACAATTAATTCCTATACTATGCAAACTATTTGGGAAAATATGGAAAGAAGGAATCCTACCAAATTCCTTTTGTGACACAGATATGGTGCTGATATCTAAACTAGGTAGGGTCAAAACAAAGAAAGTTTAAATATTGTTCCCTAATGAATACTGTTGCAAAAATCTTAAAATATTAGCAAAGAGGTTACAGCAACCCATCACCAGGATAATATACTATAATCATGTAGGATCTATACCAGGAGTGCAGGGCTGGTTCTATATCAGCAAAACTATTAGCATAATTGACTATATCAATAATCAAACTAACAGAAATCATGATTATCTCAATAGATGCAGAAAAAAACATTTGTCAAAAAACAAAACCCATTCCCATTACAAAATGCTATAGCACACAGGAATAAATGAAATTTTTCTTAAAATGATAAGTAGCAGCTATTTAAAACCTTCAGTAAGCACCATAGATAATGATTATAAACTAGAAGCACTCCTAATGAAATCCTAATAAGATTGTTAGGTTAAACAAGGTGGTTCACTAGTACCATTACTATTCAATATTGCCTAAGAAATGTTAGCTTTAGCAGTAAGAAAAGAAAAAGGAATTATAGTGGGAAATGAAGAAAGAAAATTCTAACTCTTTGCAAATGATATGATGGTATACTTAGGAAACCCTAGAGAAACAATTAAAAAACCACTAGAAACAATTTGCAACTTTAGCAAAGTTGCAGAATATAAAATAAACCCACATAAGTCATTGGCATTTCTATATATTACCAACAAGGTTCCGCAGCAAGAAATACTAATAGAAATTCTATTTTAAAAACTGCAGATAATATAAAATATTTGGGAGCCTACCTGCCAAAACAAAGCCAAGAACTATATAAATATAATCACAATATACTTCATACAAATAAAGTTAGATCTGAAAAACTGGAAATATAACAAGTACTCAAGGGTAGGCAGAGTTAATATAATAAAAATGACAATACTACCTAAATTTATCTATTCAGTGCCATACCAGAGAAATTATTTTACAGAACTAGAAAGCATGATAACAAAATTCATCTGGAAGAACAAAAGGTCAGGAAATGAAGGTAGCATTGTACCTGATCTAAAATTATGTTATAAACCATTTGGTGCTATCTAAGAAAAAGAATAGTGGGTCAGTGGAGTCATTTAGTTTTACAAGACAAAATACCCAAAGACTATAATAATCTAGTGTTTAATAAATCCAAAGACTCCAGCTTCTAGGAGAAGAGCTCACTATTTGATAAAAATGGCTAGGAAAATTAGAAAATAGTGTGGGAAAAACTAGGCAGTGACCAACACTTAATATCCTATACCAAGAAAAGGACAAAATGGGTTTATGATTTAGACAAAAAAGAGACAAAAATCTCTTATAAGCAAATTAGGAGAACAAATGATATTCTACATCTCAGATCTATGGAGAAAAAAGGAATTTATGACCAAAGAAGAACATTTTGAAATGTTTTAATATTTAATTTAAAAGTTTTGTACATACAAAACCATTGCAGTCAAGATTAAAAGGGAAGCAGGAACCTGGGAAAATATATTTACATCCAAGGGTTCTGATAAAGGCTTTCTTTCTTTTTTTTTTTTTTCTTTTTTTTTTTTCCTGAGGCAATTGGGGTTAAGTGACTTGCCCAAGGTCACACAGCTGTTACATGTCTGAGACCAGATTTGAACTCAGGTCCTCCTGACTTCAGGGCTGGTGCTCTATCCACTGCACCACCTAGCTGCCCCTAAAGGCTTTATTTCTAAAATATATTGAAAATATGACTCAAATTTATAGGAACACAATAAATTCTCCAGTTGATGAATGGTCAAGCAGACTTTTCAGTCAAATTAATTAAATCTATTTCTAGTCATGAAAAAATTATTTGTCACTGTTGATTAAAGATATGCAAATTGATACAACTCTGAGGTACCACCTCACATCTCTCAGATTGGGTAAGATAACAGGAAAAGTTAATTATAATTGTTGGATGGGATGTGGGGAAACTGGGACATTAAAACATTGTTGCTGGAGTTGTGTACTGATCCAACCATTCTGGAGAGCAATTTGGAACTATGCCCAAAGGATTATCAAATTCTGCTAATCCTGTGATCTATACTGGGTCTGTATACCAAAGAGATCATAAAGAAGGAAAAAGAACCCACATGTGCAAAAATGTTTGTAGCAACCCTTTTTGTAGCAGCAAGGAATTGTAAAGTAAGTGCATGCCCATCACATGAGGAATAGCTAAATAAATTATGGTATAAGAATGTAATGGAATATTACTGTTTTATATGAAATTATCAGCATACTGATTTCAGAAAGACCTGGGGAGGCTTATATGAACTAATGTTAAGTGAAGTGAGTAGAATCAAGAGAATATTGTAAACAGTAACAATAAGATTATGTGATGATCAACTGTGATAGATTTGGTTCTTTACAACAATGAGGTGATTAAGGCCAATTCCAATAGATTTTTGATGGAGAGAACCATCTGCATCCAGAGAGAGGACTATGGGAACTGAATATGGATCACAATATAGTATTTTCACCTTTGTTTTTGTTGTTTGCTTTTTTTCCTCATTTTTCCCCTTTCAATCTGATTTTTTTCTTGTGCAGCATGATAAATGTGTAAATATTTTCAGAAATGCACATGTTTAAGCAAATTGCATTACTTTCCTTCTAGATGAGGAAGAAGGGGGGGAGAAAAATTTAATACACAAGGTTTTGCACGGGTGAATACTGAAAACTATCTTTGCATGTATTTAAAAAATTAAAAAATATATAATTAAAAAAAGCAGAAGAAACTATGTGGCACAGTGACAACTTCTTAACCTGGAATCAGGAAGTCCTGAATTCCAATTTACAAGCTAAATGACTTAATCAGCCTCAGCTTCTTCAACCATAAATTGAAAAAAAAATAATAAGACATACTTTCAATGGTTATTGTGAGGATCAAATAAAGGAATATTCTTAAAATGTCTGGAGGAAATACTTAGTAAAGATTTGCTTCTTTCTTTCCAGCTCTAGCTCAATGATCTTAGACATAATCAACTTAAATTCATGATGGTAATGCATCTTATTTAAACGTTGATTTTTATCTAAAATTCTTCTAATCTAATTGCTTCCCATGATGTTCTGCAGTTGTTAATTAATGAGTTGTTTTTTCTGTATATATGTGAAATGAATAAATAAATTTTCATCTTAATATATATATATATATATGTCAGGCAATTTGTACTGAAATATATACTGAGCAATTTATTTTACTGAGTTATATAGAGAATCTAGCTCTAGAGACAGATATGTTTAATCAAATAGAACAGTCAAAATTAGTAGTTTTAGCTTCCTGTTGACATCAGACTAGTGTCAAGGTAAATATACAGACGGATTCTGACTTAAGGATAATCTGTTACAGATGTTTAAAGCTTGAAACATTGTCCCCAAAACACAATAAATCAGACTTTTCCTGATCTTCTCCAACTGTTAGGGACTTATCCAAACCAAAATGTCTAGTATTTA
The DNA here is from genome assembly GCA_023553655.1 of Myrmecobius fasciatus. NCBI lineage: Eukaryota > Metazoa > Chordata > Mammalia > Dasyuromorphia > Myrmecobiidae > Myrmecobius > Myrmecobius fasciatus. The sequence continues at coordinate 156,806 of JAJPUD010005142.1, read as the reverse complement.
TTTTATTAACAAAAATAATTTGTAGCTTTGACATAGTACATTAAAGTTGACAAAGCACTTTACATGCTACTCTCATTTGACTTTTGCCACAATTCTGTAAAGTGTATATTTTTTTTCCTAAGGCAATTGGGGTTAAGTAACTTTCCTAGGGTCACACAGCTAGGAAGTGTTAAGTGTTTGAGACCATATTTGAACTCAGGTCCTCCTGGCTTCAGGGCTGATGCTCTATCCCCTGTATCACCTAGCTGCCCCTAAAGTAGGCATTATTATTATCTCCTTTTACAGATGAATAAACTGAGATTGACAGAGGTTAAATAATTTGTTCAGAACTAGTAAGAGTGTGAGGTGGGCTTTGTAATCAGGTCTTCCTGACTCTTAGTCCAGAACTACATGTATCTCACTATTTAGCAGTCTATTTGTATTTATTTGCATATATTTAAGTCATCTCTCCCTATATATTATAAAGAGAGGGGGGAGAGAATTTAATACTTTCTGTTCATTAGATTTCCAGGCTTGCTCAAAAATAAATTTTTCAACTACAATTCTATTCAGTAAACACATACTTCAAAAACTTTGTCCCTGTCCCTCCTCCTTCTCCTACTATTTGCTGTCTGTCTCAATTTGTGTTTGTATCTATCTCTGTCTTTCTCTCTGTGTCTGTGTCTGCCTCTCTACCTTTCTGTCTTAGTCTCAGTCTATCTCTCTCATATTACCTATCATCCTTAAGTAAATGTCTCTACGACTACTATTCCTTAATCTTGGCACTAAGTTTTTTTTTTATATGCTGACCCAGGAATGAGGTAAATTTAAAGGTTGTCTATTTTAAGGCTTTGTTGACTTCCTTAGAAACATCAGAATAGAGCTAAACTAGAAAGAGAAATCACTTTTGGGACATCACTTAGACTTAAGAGGGCATCTTCATGAGGACTGGGGGTGGGGTAAGGTAGGAAAAAGAATTATACCATCAGAAGGCATCAGTCCCAGGCTACAGCAGGTAGGGTCTTCAACAGCAGGGGAAGACACAGAAGTATTTGGGATTGGGCAAAAGTGATCCTTCAAACGTAAACAATATTTATGGGTTCATAATATGAGAATTTTCTGTAGGGAGAAACAGATTGTTTATACTAATGTTAACACCAAAGAAAATAATACAGATGAGTTCATCCCCTCACCAGTAGACAATATTTTTTCCAATTGCATGTAGAGACAATTTTTAACATTCATTTTTATATATAATTTTGAGTTCCAAATATTCTTCTTCCTTTTTCTCTCTCCTCCCCTCCCCAAGTTAGTAATTTGATAAAGGTTATATATGTGCTATCATGTAAAACATATATCCAAATCAGAATTGTTCTAAAAGAAAAAAAACAGAACAAAAGGGAGAAAAAAATCATGAAAAAAATAATGCTTCAATCTGTATTCAGACTCCTTTAGTTCTTTCTCTGAATGTGGGTGGCATTTTCCATCACAAGCCTTTTGGACTTGTCTTAGATCACTCTATTGCTGAGAATAACTAAGTCAATCATAGTCAATCCATATTAGCTTGTTTAAAAAATCAGGGGAAACCTAGGAAAAATAAGGTTGTATATTTGATTGTAAAACAGGTTGTAAAATCAGGAGGAATTGTTACTGTTTTAATAAAACTTTGCTTTATATTCTTTCTTATATTTCAAAGAAATCTATCTTTGGGGAGCTTCAATTAATTGTGGTTACTGTGACTAATACTTTCTTTCCTTTTACTGTTCTCTCTCTAGTATTATATGAACTAGTATTTTCAACTTAGTTATTTTTATGATTAACTGGAGCATTTAATTGTAGTGAAGCAAGCTATCATCAATATGGCTGGGGGAAAAAAAAACTTTATTAGTTGTACACTGTGAAATCACCTAGAAACTTTTTTTGCTTAGGAGAATTCACTTTGGATAATGGTCTCATTTCTGCTGTCCAAAGAGGTTAATGAGTCTTGACTTTTTGTATTGAGTGGACTCTATGTTTGTCTTTAAGCAATCTTTTTTCATTTTCCAGTTGTCCATTAAGAATCTGATGGAAGTATCAAAAAGTAAGCTGGAAAACATTCTATCCAAGGCAGAACTAAGGCTTATTTGTTTTTATCCATGTGCTCACTTATTTGTTTATTAATGAATTACTTGATTAATTGAGACCAAGTCTCTCTATCTCACCCAGAATGGAAGAGTAGGGGCTATTCATGTCCCCAATTCCTCTATTGATTGGCATAGAAGTTTAGACCAGCTTCATTTCTAATCTCATTTAGGATGTTATTCCCTCTATTCCAAAGCTTACAATATTAGTACTGAACAGTAAGGACAGTTGATTTGCTTTTAGTCATTCTACTGCTCAAAACTCAGCTCAAACAATCCACTAGCATCAGCCTCCCCAGTTAGAATAATTACTGGCCTGTACTCCCACATCAAGCCAGCATTAAAATTGAATAATGACTACAAGGGTCAACTCTGAATCAACTTTAAACAAGAATGTAAGGAATTATGTAGATACAAAGGTGACAACAGCATATCCTAATTTGCTGGCAGAGTATGTATAGCTTTCTGTTTCTAAGGCAATGAAAATTATTTTTTTCTTCCTTTCCCTTCTATTTACTTTCCATGAAGCACACGACAAAATAGGTCCTGATTATAACTAGATAATACAATATTTTTGAACACATGTCCATTTTGCATTATCAGATGCTTTGAATTATTGGTCGATTTTGCTCAATTTCTTTTATCTTTGCTACAAACAAATGCTCAGTGGGTTGCAAAGTTACAAGAAGTATATTTAGTCATGGATATGATTTAAAAACAAAAAGATATTAATGAAAAATGTTCATGATGTAACATATTTTAGTAGAACTTTTGCCTTTAACTACTAGACATTTTAGATGGTCTAATAAATTAATTTATCAGTGCTCTTAATTTACATATTTAGGCATTTAATAAATTGTAACACAATTCTTTTCTGGTTCACTTAGTAAAGTGTAAAAATCCATATGCTTACAGTAAGGAGCTCTGTGTACAAATTCCAGCTCTACAATTTACTGCCTGAGTCCTCTTCAGAAATTCATTGAATCTTTTTGGGTCTCATTTTCCTCATCCACAAAATGATGGTGTTAGACTAGATAGGTTCTGAAGTCACTTTCCACATCACAAGTCTATAATCCTATAATCCTAAGTAACAGATGAAAGTTATAAAAACTATAAGAGATATAATAAAATTGCCATGCTGAGCAAAATGTGGCCATTCAAACTTTGGTTAATAGAATTTTAAGTTAATGTAATTTAAGCACAGCATCCAGACCAGGATTTCTCCATATGATTAATTTACTTTTCTTAATTTAGTTCCTCAAATGTTTATATTATTTCCTGACCACAGAGGCAAAAGGGGAGGTTATTAGTTATTATTTCTATGTGAGACATAATGCTTCTATAATCTGGAATTTGTGTATAAAATGTTTGCCCCCTCCTTTCTATGAGAGAAGTTTTCATTATTATGTTATTAAGAGATAAAATATGTTGATATTACATAATGCTATTCATATATTTTATACTTCTTAGTTTTTAAACTTTTTGTGTCATCTTCTGGCCCTTGTGTTTTGTTTGCAGCCTCCACAAAACTCCCCCCAAATTTCCAATTAATTTCTTATGCCAATTCACAGTATAATGAAACTGTGATGGGGAATGTCACAATGTGGAAAACATAATTGTATATTTTAAGTGAAGTTCTAAAGCCAATAGACTGATTTTTGAAATGTTTCTGCTTATGACAGGGAAACTCATTCCAGTAAATAGGATGTCAGTTCAATATCCCCTGGACCACTTTTTTTTTTCTTTTTTTTTAATAATATTTTTATTTTCAAAATATATGCAAAGATCCTTTTCAACATTCACCCTTACAAAACACTGTATTCCAAATTTTTCTCCCTCCCTTCTCCTCCTCTCCCTTTGATAACAAGGAATCCAATGTTAAAATGTGCGGTTTTACTATATATATTTTCATATTTATCATGCTTTACAGGAAAAATCAGATCAAAAAGGAAATAAAATGAGAAAGAGGGAAAAAAAGCAAACAAATGACAAAAATGCTGAAAGTACTATGCTGTGATCCACATTCAGTTCCCAACAGTTCTCTTTCTGGATGCAAATGTCTCTCTCCATCACAAGTATATTGGATTTGGCCTGAATCACCTTTGTTGAAAAGAGCCCTATCCATCAGAGTTGATCAAAACACAATCTTGTTATTTCTGTGTATAGTGTTCTCTTGGTTCAATTCACTTTCTCTAGCATCAGTTCATGTAAGTCTCTCCAGACTTTCTGAGATCATCCTGCTGATCATTTCTTATAGAACAATAATATCCTTGACAACTTTGTAAAGAGAAACTGGTTATTCTAATGTAAAATTGAATACACTTTTAAAGTTATGAAATTCTTAAAATTCTTTGTCCTGGAGGCTATTTCTTTTTCTTTTCCTCAATTTTGGTGATTTCATATCCCCCTTGGGGCTAATTTATTTTCTACACCAAACACTCTCAAAGCCCCATATCCAAACCTAATGTATCTTCTGGGTTTCAATCTCATATCCAACTGCTTTATGATACATAAACTCAGTACATCCAAAATGGAATTCTTCCTTCTTCCCCTAAAGACTATTCATTCTATAAATTTTGTTACTTCTGTTGAAGAGAAGAAAGGAAACATTTATACCACATACTATGTTCTAGGCATTATTTGTGAATAATTTCTAAACTGAGGTTGTAAGTCCAGTAAAATGATTATTCCATTTTACAGTTGTGAAAACAGAAAAAAAGAGGATAAATAATTTATCCAAGGTCAGAAAGGTAGTAACTTAATAGGCCATATTTGAACTTGGGTTTTTTTGACTACATTTCTAGTACTCTATCCACTGTGCCACCTAGCTGCCTCTATTCTTCTTCTCTGGCTCCAAGGTTTCTAATATTGAATTCATCTTTGATTCCTTTTATACCCAGTCAATTAACAAATAGTTTCCATTCTTCTTGCATCCACTTTTACATCTTTCTCTTTTTTCCATTCCTGTTGTCCCTACCCAATTTGTACCCTTATCATCTGTCATAAGGACTACCACCATAGTCTCTCAATTGTTCTTTTTTTTAAATGCTTTTTTCTCCCATTCTTACTTTACATAGATATCAAACTAACCTTCCTAAGGTATGAGTCTAACAATTATTTGCCAATACATAAACCTTTCTAGTCTCTGTCCCTGTTACTTCTAGGATAAAAATACAATCTCTCTATAATTTGATTGTCTTGAGCATATTCACATTCCTCACCATTATACATTCTATGTTTCCAGCCAAACTGAGCTACTTGTTATTTCCTGAATTAAAGTGCACTTGGTCCAAATTTTATGGGCTTCCCATAACTATTAGAGTTTTCTATTCCTTCAACTATTCCTATTGCCCTTTTCCTGATCCTTTAAATCCTTTAAAATTTATTCTCTTAAGCTTAATAGTTCAAAATATATTAGTTTTAAGAATGCATCAAAATTTTTTGTACACCCTACATTAAATATATTACATTTACTTTATGCTTAGCCTTAATTTTATCCCCTCTCCAGATAATTATAAGCTGCTTGAGAATTCCAACAATTTTATTTGTGCCTTTATAGCTCCAGGGCCTAGTATAATGCCCTAGAAACAAGAGGGTTTTTTTTTTTAATAGATTCAATTGGTTGAGGGCAAGAAAGTCATTATTAATGAATTATTTGCTGTTAGTAAAAATGTTCATTTGATATGCTAATTATGATATAAAAAGTACTTTAATATTCATATTCATTTTATGGTTCATTGGATAACTTTGTTCAATGAATGAATGCATTATATATTGTTCTATATATACATTTATAAATATTTTATAAATTTTATTAATAAACTATTGCACATGATATGATATATAAAATATTAATACATATTACATATGTATTAATGTATATATGTATATATATATAGATATATATTTATATATCACAGATAAATATATTTACAATATATGATTAAGAGTATAAATTTTTACTGTTTTAAATTATCTTATAAGTTAGTGGTTATATTGTTGGGTTTTTTTACATTATTTTACCTCTGATTTATTTCAGCTCAAATTAGAATAAGGAACTCAACTTTCATTTATAACATTGTTCCCATGCAAAAATACAGTTTGTTTTATGGTAATTCAGTTTATAACATTCAGTTTTCCAGAAACTACAAACACAACCTGGGCTTAACATAAATTAAAATATTCACTGAGAACTGCCTCTCAAAATTATATAATATCCAATTGAAGAATTATATGATCTAGATTTACAACAATCATAGACTCTGAATATTACCCTAGCTATTATTAATCATTATAATTGTTTTCTTTCTTTTCTTTTCTTTTTTTTTAACAAAATGCAAAATGATTGAGGAAGAGGGAAAGAAAAATGGAAATGAAAGTCAAAGAATACCGGCCATGTCTCAGAAAATTTAGAACATATCTAAAATGCATATTTTATGTGCAGACTATCTATTACCCCATGCCCCAGATTGAATTTGCCCCAGATTAAGGAATTTCTTATCATACTTCTGGCCATACCAGGAATTTCTTAGTTCAATTTTAATTGATATCTGCACAAGGCCAATTCCAGAAAATCTAAAATAGACATTGAATGCCTGTCTCTCCTTCCCATATTTACCCCTTAGAAAATAAAGTTCTGCCTTTGTCACTGAGATTTGATGTATAAAGATTCAGGGGTTCATATTGGTTATAACCAAAAGCACTATAGTTCGTATCAGTGTTTAGCTCTTGTGTGGTATTAATAGATTTTTTTTGTTCCCTTGACTGTATTTTCAGGGATTATGAAACATGAATATTTTGAACAAAGCATAATAAAAGCATCCACCATCCCATTTATTCAAGAGTTTGGACCTCACTGATTCTTTCAAAGGAAGGTATCATTACTGTTATCTGAATGTTATTACAGCAGTTACACTGGAGTAATTTTCTCAACTGAGTTGATTTTCATTTTTTGGATCAGCAGATAATGATTTTGAGCACAGCATGGCTAGGGGTTTCCATGTAGGTAATAGCTGGAAAACTGAATGAAAATTCTGCCTAGTCATTCAAGCACCTTTGTACCAATACAGGAGGAAAAGACAAGGAGAAATGGAGCATGAAACAATTGCCTCATCATTGGACTAACAGTTGTGTGTGTGTGAGTGTGTGTGTATTTTCACTATAGTTTCCTGTTTTTGATCTTTACATGTAGTTTATTCACTGAACACTTTGGATTTGGGGGTTTATTTTATTTTATTGTTATTACTATTTTTTCATTTCTTGTTTGCTTTGAAACTTAGGAGTTTCAAACTGGGCAATCCCATCATTATTAATTCCTTTTTCTGGGGTCCACTGCATGTGCCTTGAGATTCTGATTCATTCAAGCCTCATAAACATCATCGCAAAGAGGAATATCTGGCCCATCAATTGGAGAATGGCTGAATAAATTAAGGTATATGAATGTTGGAATATTATTTCTCTGTAAGAAATGACCAGCAGGATGATTTCAGAGAGGCCTGGAGAGACTTGCATGAACTGATGCTGAGTGAAATCAGAAGAACCAGGAGATCATTGTACAAGGCAACAGTACCATATGATGATCAATTCTGATGGACATGGCTCTCTTCAACAATGAGATGTTTCAAACCAGTTCCAGTTGTTCAGCGATGAAGAAAGCCATATGCATCCAGGGAGAGGCCTGTGGGAACTGAGTATGGACCACAACATAGCATTTTAATGCTTTCTGTTAATGTTTGCTTGCATTTTTTTCCTTCTTACATTTTTTTTCTTTTTCTTTCTAGATCCAATTTTTCTTGTGCTGCAAGATAACTGTATAGATATTTATACATATTTTGGATTTATCATATATTTTAACGTATTTAACATGTATTAGACTACCTGCCATCTGGGGAAGGGGTGAGAGGGAGGGAAAATTTGGAACAGAAAGTTTTGCAAAGGCCAATGTTGAAAAATTGCTCATATGTTCTGTAAATAAAAAGCTTTAATAAAAAAAAGAAGGCATCTGGATATTAAGATTATGGCTTATCTACCTAGCTTCTCTAATCTCTTTCCCTTTTCCATTCACTTCTCTATCCCTCAACCCATAGTTACCAGACATTTCAGACTTCTTCGACTAGTTAACTAGTCTGGAAACTGGTTAAGGAGAAAGAGAGAAGGTTAAATAATATTTCTGCTAATTTTCAGCAAGTGATTGTTGCAGCATTTGAGAAATATTTCCAAAAAGAAACTTGGAGATTGCCTTTAGATTTCAATTATATATGTTATCTCTGTGCCTAAGTAACAGGTCACTTTACCAATGAAGATTCTGTCAATCTTTAAGTCTGAGATCATTTTATTATTTCAATCAAACAAATGCCACTGTATGTAAGGTGGCTAGGTGGAACAATAGAAGAGCACTGAGTCTGGAGAAAGGGAGATTTATCTTCCTTAGTTCAAATATGGCTTTACTAGCTTAGCTATGTGGCCCTGAGCAAGTCACTTAACCCTGTTTGCCTCCATTTTCTCATTTATGAAATGAGCTATAGAAGGAAATGACAAATCACTCCCTTATCTTTGCCCCTGCAAAAGTGGTTATGAATCATCAGATAAAACTGAAATATAACTAAACAACATGAGCCAGACATTGTGCTAAGTGCTAGGGATACAAAAGATAAAAACCAGTCCCTGTCTTAAGGAACTCACAATTTAATGGGGAGACAGTGTGTGCAAATAAATAGGTACAAAAAGCTATATACAGGATAAATTATTAGAAAATATTTAACTAAGTTAAGGCACTAGAATTAAGAAGGATAGAGAGAGACTTCTTATAAAAGGTAAAATTTTAGTTGAGACCTGGATTATGACAATGAAATGTGAAATAAAGCATTTCAGATATGGGGGACAACCAAAAAAAATGCCTGGGTCATAAGTGTCTTATTCAGAGGCTGGCAAGGAAGCCAGTGTCATTAGACTGAAGAATACATAGGGGCAAGATGAATAGGATGATATTACTTCCTAGTAACTGCTACATATGCCACAAGACTTTATGCTCCATGTAAACACAGGCTGTTTGAAAAATTATATTTCATAGTCTGGCCCTTGTCATTGTTCATCAATATATTTCTGTTGTAGGTAATACAGCATGATCTGTGAACTAAAAGTTTTCTTGTCAACTAGAAAAGAATAATTGCGGCTAAAATGATGAAACCAAACATGCAATTTCATAGAATCAAAAGATTTACAATTGGAAGGAATTTTGGCTACCCTCCAATCCAACCTGTAATCTTGAGGCATTTAATATATGCAAATTCAGCTTTGGGGCAAATTGGTATAATCAATATATTTCTTATTCACTTGGTTTTATGGTTCAAATAAAGTTTCATTTGAAGTCAGAACTGAGCTCTATTACCATTACTATACCGTTATTATATTGCTATTACTATAATGTAATGCCTAATCACCTTTTATCTGTCTGGTACTTATTTTGTATGTACTTATATAACATTACTTTATTTTCCTCTGCTAGAAAGTAAGCTTCTTCAGGCCAAGGACTGATTTGATTTTGTCTTTATATCCTCAGAAACAATCATTATCTGGAACAGAGAAAGTCTTTCATTGATTGATATTGACAGACAGATCATGATCAATTTATTTGATTTCACTGATTGTCAAATTTGTGATCTGTAAAATTGGAGTAACATTATAATATTCACCGAACAAACCACTTAAATAAAAGTAGTTTTTAAAATATGTATGGTGTTTTCTAGCTGCATGACACTTAGAAGTCTGAACAATCATCACATACTTCTTCATGACTCCCAAATCAGAGAAAGTTATTTAGGAAACTGCTTTCCTCCCCTCATAAATGCCATTATCCTTAGTATGAAAAAGCAAAGAAAATTTCGACTTTCATCATTACAGATAACATTATTGATCCTGGATGTAACATGGTAGTTACAGTATTTTCTTCAAGGAAACTCATTTCCTTCTGCTCCCATCACACAAGCATGGTACGTTTGAATGAAGTAAAAACTATTAAATCCAAGTTTCTCTGCAGTTTGCTTTGAAAAAAAATATTCCACACTATATGCAAGTTAAATATACACTAGATATGTATATTGGAGGAGGGAATTAAACATATATAAGGAGCAATTCATTCCATTCTCATTTTTTTCCCTTTGAATGCTTTGTTGATCTGACAAAATTCCCTGTCTGAGAAAGAATGATAGCCACTTGAAGTGATGGGGTGCAAATAGAGAAGAAATGTTTTGTTAGGCAATACCTTTTTGGACAGCAAATGGGGAACAGAATAGCCTGGTAGCTTGTTCTTACAATAACACCACGTTGTCTAAGTGCTGAGAATTTATAGAAACTTTTGAGTTATGGGCTTGCTAATGTTTTTTATAAGTGCCATCTGGTGCTTGAATCAGAAAAGTGCACTAAAATTTACTTGTAATGAATAACTATCTTGTATCCTCCAGGGAGTGCAAAATGTAGAGTGAATGTGGTTTAAAAAATGTGCTGAGACAGGTTCACTTCGTGGATTTTTCACAGAAATAAAATCCCATGAGTTCCAAAACTATGTCTGATCAGGAGAAAGGCATCAAGGTATGATGGAAATAGACCCCAAATTGGAAGAAACCTGGAATCAGATATTGTCTCTTCCATTTGTTAATTAGGTGAGCTAGAACAAGCCCTTTACTCTCTCTGTCTCACTTTATTCATTTGTAAAATGAGAATATCAACTCATGTTGTGGTTATGAAGATCACATGAGACGATGTATGTGAAGTACTAAATGAATGATATCAAGATGTGTTCAAAAGAAATTCATCTGAATGTATAAAGTGAAAAGAGTTTTCCTCTTAACAGTTATAGAGGCAGATATAACATCTGAAAAATACTGTTGTACCACCCTATATCCCAGACTACTAATACCTTAGATGTAAATACTCTAAGTTCCCCCTCCCATTTGTATGTTTCTATCAAATGAGAATATGGGATTATTCAAATACCTTCTAGTTCTAAAAGGCTCTAATTGTGGGAATTTTTCAGTGAATCGATGTCATTAGACTAAGTAATCAGTTTACACACTATCTCCTGAACATGTCTTTCACTTTTCTGTCTCTATGTTTTTGTTCATGTTCACATTTTAAATAAAATCAATGGATCTCCTCTGTGCAATGTCATAAAATAGCACTTCTATGGACTACCTTCCTCTCTTTTCTCCTTCTCTACCAATTCAATAATCAACAATCTACCATGGCTTTATACTGCTCTGTTTCATGCAGACTCTTATTCAGGTCATTTGACCTTCTTTCATTCTTCACCACTGATGGTAATAACATGACACTTCTCATCTCAATACTTTTGCACGTCTTGCAACTGAGACCCAAAATTCATTCTTACTTTATATTTACTTTTTAAAATATCTACTTTTGTTGAAAGCTTGATTCAAGCAAAAGAAAAGTTGCTCTACATAAGAATTTTCTTGATCCACCCAGATGATAAGATCTCCTCTCTGAATGAGGAAAAAATGTCAATATATAAACACATTATAGTATATAAATTTAGTGTAATAAAAATAGTGTAAAATCTAAAATCATGAATATTAGCAATACAGGGAATCATTAGAAGACATATTAAAGGCATAGAACTAAACAATCAAAAACAAGAAAACAATATAATGACTGCAATATCCGAAATTAAATCATAAAAGGCTTACAGGGCTACACTATAATTTCCCAATGAAAAAGTCCCAAAGATGACTCATCTCTTTCCTGAACCTTTGTTTTCCCCACAATTAAATTTGCTATTTCCTGAAGCATCTCACTTTTGTTAAACAGTGAAATGAATGGGGGGGAGGAGTAGGTTTTCATTTATGATACTTCACACTTCCTCACTTGTCACTTGAATATTTTTACTTTCAAAGCATGTTACATAGGCTAATATATTCAATGACATTTAGATATATGGTAATAGTTTACTGCCAAAGGCTAGTTATAAATCCCAATTTATTTGTCCCTAAACCAGTGTTTATTCCCAATTTGATTTTCCAGTCTATCATGAGGCTAAACTCACAAATTCAAACAGCTACTGTGAATTTTCTATAAAACTGAACAGAGGGGAGGGGGGAAAGGTCAGAGAGCCATCAATTAGTGTCAAATTATATTTATTTGGAATTTGTTTCAGATTACATTTTCTTTATCTTCATTCAGCTCTTTTGTAGACCAACTACTCAAGGGAATTTATTTATTTATTTTGCTCTGAAGTGGGATGACCTTTGAGTAAGTTACGATATCCCTAACATGGACAGAATAACAACTGAAGTTCCACACTTGTGAGGATGATCTGTGAAGTTAATATCTGTGCAAGAGCTTTCTTATGATTGCATAAATCTAAAGTTAAAGGGAAATTCAGAAGTCATCTAATACTACTCTCCCATTTCACAGATCTCTGAAGGTCAAAGATAGTAAGTGTCTTTCCCAAAATCACAAAAGTCAATACTGATAGAATTAGAATTTGAATTCAGGCTCTATAAAATGCATGTTAAGATATGAAGTTCACTCTGTTTGTTTTTAGTTTTTAGTTTTTTTTTTTCTTATTGAAGCATTCTACCATGTTCCCAAAATATTTAACATATCACAAATTCAATTAACTTGCCTTTTCAATTTTATTTTATTGGCAAAGAAAGAGGTGTTAGACCTATGATTCAATCATTTAATCAATAAAAACTTATTAAACTCTTACTATTTACAAGCCATTTGGCATAGAACTAGAATACCATAATAAGAACAACAACAAAAGCAACAATAACAGTAAGTGTAGGAAATTCTCAATAAGGAAATTTCCTCACTGAAACTAGCCATTTTCAACAACTGAAAATATTAATGTGTAGCCTGGAGATAATAAAAAACAAAGTGATTTGTCCAGCATCCACAATCAACTGACTGTCTCAAGGAGGTTATAATCACAGGAGTCTTACTAACACTATGGCTAGCTTTTTATTCTTAAAGAATAATATTTCTATACTTTCTTTTAATTTCTGTTTATTTCTTACCTTTATCACTTCATTAATCTCCTAGATTATTAGAGAATCAATGGAGCTTTTATTTCTGTTAAAATGAGGATGTCTAAACATGTAAAGTTTTTGTTTTTCCGAAAGTACATGCTTCTCAACTTAATGTATTTTCTAGTCCAACCATCTTATGTTCAAAAGCTTCTGTTTACTTCAAGAGAAGCAAGAGTGAATTGTACCTGTATCCACCTTTACTATTTATATTCACAATGGATTCTTGCTTGAAAATATTTAATTCTTACATTCAATGGCAGAAAATTCTGAAATTTTTTTCATGTTCCCCATAAAGTTGATGAGGATCCTACATAGTTTAGCAACAAAAATTAGGATGCAAATCTTTCCCACCAATTTAGTAGAGGCCTATGCATATTCCCCAAGTTAATACAATAAGGGTAGTTACAAGGAAGGAAGAACAACTGAGACACAAATCCATAGGATGCAAAATCCAAGAAAGATTCATCAGTCAAACCTATGGCCTCAAGTGTTTATATATAAAAGCCTGGAGTTTAGCCAGTTGACCAGAGGAAATAGAGATCTTAACAGAGGTGAAAAGATTTAACTAGAAGAGTTAGGGGTCCTAATACAAGGAGGAAGATTTGATCTCATAAATGTCTTTGAGAGTTGTCAAGATGAGAGCTATAACTCTAATACAATTCTGGATAGGTATACTTGATTCAACATTATGTGTTAAGAATATATATTCATGTGAAGAAAACAAGGTAGCAAAATAAGAAAGCATGCCAAAGAGAATCTGGGTGAAAGTCAAAGGAAGAAAAAACAGAATTACTGCCATTCCTGTATGGTACTATGGATCACTGAGGAATTTGGGAAACATCACAAGTCTGGCACAGGAATATTAGTGATTGCAGACTTCCATTTTCTATTCTAGAGCATCATTTGGAGGCTAATCTGGAGTGCAGCTTTTTAAATTGTGTTTTGTGACAACATGGGAACTCGAATGCAGGAGTCACAAAATTATTATCTGTAAATGTTTGATTTCTATACTTATTTTTTATATTTAAATAGCCTGGGGTAACATAAAAATTTCCAATGTGAAAAACAATCAGGACTGGAAAAAGTTTAAGAGATTCTGAATTCCAGAACATTAGCCAAAGTTCTTTCTCTCTCTCTCTGTTTCTTTGTATCTCTGTCTCTTTCTGTGTGTATGGCTTTAACTATATTTTAATCTCTTTCCTCTGTCTCTACTTCTGCATCTGTAAAATGTGTATACTTGTACTAGCTGCTTTTCAGGATTACTAAAAGAAAACTATTTATAAAAAAAAGTTATAAATTAAGGATTCTTTATTTTTTTTTCTGTCATTCACCCCTTCATTAGTCTGGTGAGGTTTATGAACTCCATATCAGAAAAAAATGCTTTTTAATAAATGACAAGCACAGGAAATACAGTTATTTTATTTTTATTAAAACACACATTTCTTATGGACTCCAGGTTTAAAAAGTCCTGCTTAAGATGAAATTTCATTAAACTCAAGCAAGAAAGCCACCAATATTGGTCAATGCTGAAAATTAAAGAGGTTTGGAGACAATAAAGATTCTTAGTAAAATATGTTTTCACCTCATATCAATAGGTAGAACTATTTAGTAATTCAACAACAATAATAATAACTACCATTTAAATAGTGGTTTAAGGTTTTAAAAGTGCTTTAACAATATCCCTTTTTATCCTCACAACAATCCTGAGAGGTAGATCTTATTGTTTTATCCAATTTGAAATGTGCAGATCACACAGATTTTTTGAACAATTTGAACATTAATTTTCTTGATTCTAAATCAAACTCTGTATCTACTGAGCCACCTAGCTACCACATTCAAAAAGCCAAGAGCATGAGCATATTTTATAAACAGCCTCCTCTTTGTTAGAGAAAGGAGATAGAAATACTCAGGGGATGGAGTATTGGGTCTAGAGAAAGAAAAATTCATCTTCCTGAGTTCAGATCTGACCTAAGCAACTTAGTAGGATGTGTGACCTCTGGGCTAATCACTTAGATCTGTTTGTCTCAGTTTTGTCATCTTTAATATGAGCTAGAGAAGGAAATAACAAACCAGTCCAGTATCTTTGCCATGAATATACAAAAGGAATCACAGTGTTGTACACAGCTGAAAATGACCAACTTTGATAGAAGCTCCTTCTGCCTTCTGATTCTCATTCAATATATTACTGATGCATAGAGTGAGAAAAAAAAAACATTTAAAAAATAAGTCACATATTTAAAGTTTGCTGAATTATATGGCAAGCATGGCATGAATTTCAAAAATAATTTTGCCAATAGCTGAACATTTTTATATCTTACTTCTTTTCTAAACTATACTGATTTGTTCTCCAACATCACAATACCCCACCTCTTTCAAGTTCTTTAAAAAGAAAAGTGATTCTCTTTTAAAGGGTTTTGTGGAATATGGTCCTTTAATGCTAGCCTTATTGAACAGATGAGGGATAAGTAATACTTAGAAAATATGCTAGAAAAATGGCAGTATCCTGTGCCTACCTTTCACACAGATAGGAAAAACTCTTTACAAACATCAATCAAGATAATCTCCCAAACACACCTGTGAGGTAGTCAAATTGCTGTCCCTATTTCCAGGAAGATAAATTTGTAGCCCAGAAAGGTTAAGTAATTTGTACAAGGTCAAAAAGACCAAATCTGCTTCTGCATTCGCTTGGGAGGTCAGCACATGGAACGGAGCAGAAAAATGAAAATCTGGGTTATTGTTCTGTGCACTTAGATAAGAGAATGATAAGAGCTTTGGAAATATAATATCTAGATAAAAAAATCCCCATGCACCACCCCCATGTACTTTGTTGAATGTGTCCTAATTCATACCATTTGTCTAGCTGTTAAATCTGTCCAAGTTTAATGTCTGGAAAGACCTCCAACTCCCATTCATAATAGGTTTTGTGGTCCTCTACCCATCTTGCTTTACAACTGGGGTTACATTTATTATCTTATCTGTCCTTTCAGACAAACTACTTGATACTCTAATAATTCTCCATATGGTACCCTTAATTCCCTTCCAAGTTTCAGTTGTGACCATTTTATCACACTTTCCCCCTTTATTATTATGGCTCTATCCTATTTTCTTTCAAAGGTTTTAAATTTGTATGCAAACCCTTAGGGCCATATATCTTACCCTTGATTCAGGCATTCAGCTCCCATTGAGTTCAGTGAAAGAGCTGCATGAGGATT
Source organism: Myrmecobius fasciatus (assembly GCA_023553655.1). NCBI lineage: Eukaryota > Metazoa > Chordata > Mammalia > Dasyuromorphia > Myrmecobiidae > Myrmecobius > Myrmecobius fasciatus. The sequence goes on along the minus strand of JAJPUD010005142.1, from coordinate 140,447 downwards.
GAGGCCAAGGTATAGCCCTAAGAAAAATGGACTAGAATATCCATCTAGTTAGAGAGCACTATTAGACTGTGATAGAGATATTAGGAAAGACAGAAAGGTGGTATTATCTGTGAGAATTTCATCCCCAGATGTGACTAAAACAAGAACTGAACCAAGCTGCTTATCTCTTGCTTTAAGGAATGTTAACAGCAAAATGGGAAGGATTTGAAGGTATTTCTCAACTGCAAAATTTTACTCCAGGGACCATTTCTTTGAGTAGATTCTGGCTCCTTAAATTAAAAATGAAATTAAGCCATTTTCATGTGTGTTCACTCCTCCCCTGCCAGCATCTTCAAATCACTTGCACTAGAAATTCAGTAGGGGACTTTGCTGAAAAATGCATTCTAGGAGTGGCAATTAAATAACTCTGCAAAATTTTGTTGAAGGTTCTTATGTGAGGTATCTATACTCTCATTAAGTCACTTACAAATAGGTGGCAAGTACATTTCTTAATAACTTAATTTCAAAATCTGAAACACAAGAGTATTCAAGGGTCAATATTGTCAAATTATCCATATATATGCTTTGAAAAAAAACCCCTTAATTTCAAGTATAATAGGACAGTCATATGTAAGATCTGACTTCTAGAGGCTATGGTAGCAGGGAGAAATGAATATGGATAATCCTTTATAATTCTGGAATTCTACCTTAAAGACTGAGTTGTTGTGTGATGAGTATGTGGAAAATCACTTACCTAAATCACTTACATACATACATAACCCACGTTGAAAAAATAAACCACAAAATGGAGTCCTATAATGATATTTTACCATCTACTATGCCAGCCAAGTTGTATTTTTCCTTTCCATACCTACTCTCCATTCCTCTATTCTCTAGCTTTGACAACAATAACAAAATCAAATGACATGTGACTGAAAAGCTAATCACAAATGGCTGCCAGGTGGACCCACTCATTATCTGACCATTATTCTTCAATAGAGTTAGCACTATCCTATTAGAAAAGACAGTTTCTAGAAAAAAGGGATTGTCTCACTTTTCTAATTCCATACTTTACATATATAGTGGATATTTAATAAATATTTATTGATTAGTTGAATATATGGTTTTTCATTTATTCATTCATCATAATTTTTTATGTGAAACAGACTTCAGAGATAGACAGAATGACCATTTATTATAAAAATGAAGAAGTTGAGGTCTGCCAATTGCCCTGTTCTTATTGATCTTCACTTAAGACCAATTCTTTGTGACCCCATTTTTAAATTTTCTTGGCAAAGGTAGTGGGGTGATTTGCTATTTTCCCTCAACTCGTCTTTACAGATGAGAAATTGAAGCAAATTTAGTTTAAGTGACATGTTCAGGGTCATACAACTAAGTAAGGGCCTGAGGCTTGATTTTAAATAAAAAAGATGAATCTTCTTGATTCCAAGTTCAGTGCTCTAACTATTGTACTACCTAGCTGCCCTAAGTAAGAATGTAAGAAGTAAGTGTGTAACAGTAAGAAGTTGTAGAAGTGGTAAAAATGAGGCAAAAATAAATAAATAAATAAATTTGACAAGAGAAAGTTTCAGTCACAAGTAGTATATTATTTTAAATGCATATTTCTTAATGATATGAACCTTTCTTTTCTCCAGCATTCAATTGAAATATTCATATTGTCTACCTTTTTTCTACCTAATATTTTTCAATTACTTATAAAACAGTTTTCAACATTCATTTTTATAAAATTGTTAGCTCCAAATATTTCTCCCTCTCTCCTTCTTCCCTTCCATTTTCCTTAAGACAGCAGGCAATCTGATATGGGTTACACATTTAAAATCATGCTAAATATATTTCCATACTAGTCATGTTGTGAAAGAAGAAGCAGAACAAAAAAAGAAAAAAAAACTCTGTTTATATTTAATAAGGATAAGGTGGCAGCCCAAAAAGATAATGTACATTTATGCTGGCAGCTAGGTAGCATAGTGAATAGTGTACTTACTGGGCCTGGAGTCAGGAAGACTCATTTTTCCAGGTCCAAATCTATCATCAGAAACTTACTTGCTGCATGATCCTGCACAAGTTACTTAACCATGTTACCCCTGTTTCCTAACAAGCAAAGTGAACTAGACAATAAAATGGCAAACCACCCTAGTATTTTTACCAAGAAAATCCTGTTAGGGTCACAGAGTCAGAAATTACTGAAAAAACAAGCAATAACAATTTTTGACTGCATTAGGAAGGCATAGCTTCTACAAATAGGGAGTAAGGATTCCTATTTCTATTAGGATGTAGTGTACTCTTTGTCCTTTTGGAATATGGTGTTCAGTTCTAAGTGTCATGGTTTAAAAAGGATATTGGCAAATGATAGAGTATCTAGAGGAGATTGATTATGATGGTAAGGAGCCTGGAGTTCATGATATGAAGATTAACTGAAGGAATTGGATCAGTTTATGTGGGAGTGGGAGGGAAGTATATGAATGTGGATGGGGTGGAAAGGCAAGAAGTTGGGGTTAATAGCTACACAAAAATAATTAAAGGTCAAATGTGTGAAAGAGGGATTCATTTATTTAATTTGGCTCTAGAGGGAAGAACCAAGAGTAATGCATAGAAACTGCAACTTGGAAAGTTTAAACTTGATATCAGAAAAAAAATTCCTTACAATTACAACTGTTTGAAAGTGGAATAGCTTGTCTTGAGAGGTGATGGGATCCCTGTTCTCAGAGGCCTTCAAGAGAAGACTGGACAGCCATTTGTTGACTATGTTACATTGAGGATTCCCTCATTGATGTATGTGATGACAGCTAAAGTCCTTTTTGACTCTCAGTTCTGTAGTTCTGCGAAATATTTTTCCCATAGTTCTTTACGGCCTTAATTTTAGAATCTCAAGGATTTGAATTATATTAGGATAGCTTTGTAGAATCATAGGATCACAAATCCCAGAGATCAAAGGGATGACAGAGATCACCTGAAACAAATTGTACCTGAGTGATATTCATAGCAAAAATACCACTAACATCTAGCCTGCACTAAAAGATCTCTCCTGAAGGAGAACTCACTACCTCTTTTGGATAGCCTGAGTTATCAGAAAATATGGTCACAGACATTACTCCTAATTCTGCCTCTTAAGGCAAGGAAAAATAGGTCTAAATCCTCTTTCACATAATATTATCTAAACACATGAAGACAACTAGCCTCCTCCCAAAAATCTCTCCTTTTCTAAGTGAAATATTTGCTTTTAGTTACTTCTCATTTATGAGAATGCTGGATAAAACCATACTGGGTAAAACCTCTGAGTGTTCCATTAGAGTATGGGGGGAAATATTCAAAGTTATGGCCAGATATAAATATAACTTTTTCATTTTAATCTATGTGGTATTACTGGGGTGTACTGGAGCCAGTTCAAAGCTGAGTCAACTGGCAAATTTTGAGTATGGCATTTAATGATTCAACATCATCAGAAATTGCTACAAATTATAGCTTAGTTTATTGAGGGGCTTTTTGTGGTTGTTTTGTTCTTTAATTGTCTAGACTTAAGGAAGTGATGAAGAAATTGTTAATAATTAAGGCTAAAAATTAAGGTGTATCAGACAGTTTTTTCCCTCAGAAATCGAGTTATTAAGTATTTACCAGCACACACGTACCTCAGTGTTATAGCATTACTTATTCTATGAATTGTACTTTTAATACTGGAAGGACCAGTTATGTCAATTGATTCAAAATGAAAAACATAATTATAATTTTGCTATAATTTACTGTAATTTCTCTTCTCTGTGAAGATGCACTCAAAATAAAAGTAATTATAATTTTACTCAAAAATTTACATTTTCTTAATCTCCATTTTCTTAGTCTTATGGATAAAACAAATTCAGCTTTTTTCTTTGAACTATTCTTCTATTCAATATTGTCTGAGATTAATAGGTATTCATAGGACTTGGGATAGTTACTTAACTCCACTGAAACCCTTAAGTCATTTACATTTGAATTGTTGCCCAATCCACAGGTGATCAGGTATGCATTTCTGCATTTTTATAACCAAAGTGTAGAGCTTCATATTTATCCTTATAAAATTTCCTCTTATTCTATTCAAACATACTAAATTATTGAGATTCTTTCTGATATCACAAGTCTTACAAAGTGTTAGCTCTCCTTGTCAATGTTAGGTCATTTGAGCATTTGAGAAACGTCATTTATGTCTTCATTGATAAGAATCTTGAATAGAATAAGGTCTGATATTCAATTAAGTGTCTCATACCTGGTTAATGAATTTCTTCATTGGAATATACCTTATTTAAGTGTATATTATACATCTATTGCATAACTCTTGTTTAAGAGGCATAGCCTTCCTGTGCTTTTAGTGTGTCAGTTATGAATCTTGTCATGCTGGTTATGGAGTAACTAGATCATGTAGTAGATGGAGTTCCAGGCCTAGAATCAGAAAGACTCATCTTCCTGAATTCAAATCTGTCCTTAGACATTTAACTGTGGGGCTCTAAGCAAGTCACTTAGCCCTGTTTGCCTCAGGTTCTTCATTTATAAAATGATCTGAGAATGGCAGAGCATCCCAGTATCTTTGTCAAGAAAACCCCAAATAGGGTCATAAAGAGTCAGACACAGCTAAATGTGACCTTGTCATTTATGAGCTGATAATCTATTAGGGAAGATAAGAGAAATGCCTGTTAAGTATATACAAAATTAATAAAAGGCAATCAAAGGTGGTGGAGGTAGATAGCTCTAGCTGAGGGTTCTGAGAATCAGAAGAGGCGTCATGGAAGAGATAGCATGTGAACTTAGCTTTTAAGGAAATTATGAATTCTGAGAGTTAAAGATGACAAGGTTGTACATTCTAGCCTAGGAATGACATGTTTTAACAAGTACTGTTAAATGAAAGAAACATATAGATACATCTGTCTTCTACATCTAGAATATACTGCATACTTTTTCTTTGTTTTTCTCAGATTCCTTGTTTTCTTTTAAGGTTCGGCTCAGATCCTATCTTCTCTCTGGAACCTTTCTGATTCTCCAGTGTGACTGGGCTTTTCTCCCTCATCAGATGACCTGGCATTATCTTTATTTGTGTGCACATTTATCCTTCCTCCATTTCCCAGAAGCAGAATTTCACTTTAATGAGGGAACAACAAATTTTTTGTATAATTGTATCTCCTGCTTCTAGCACTACTCTAGCACACAATCAGTGTTTCATAACAACTGTTTAATTGAATTAAACTAAGAAATATTGCATAAATGCTAAGGAAAAGAATGTAGAAGTATTAGTATTAAAATAGGTCTACCTTTCATATATTTCAGCAAATTTTGACAAAATGTATTATATTGTTAAGAAGGATCAAGAGATAACTAGATTTAATTTGTAGAGTTCTATTAAAGTGCAAAATTAAACAAAATATATTAAAAATAAAAGGGAATAAAATCTATATTTTCTCCTAAAGTATATTAACTTCAAATATAGTATAATATTAATTAGCACTTTATTTTAGCATCTTGTTTTATCAAAAAGTATAGAAACTGAGATAAAGAGAAGTTAATTGATACATTTCAAATCATACAATTAAATTATAGTTTCATGACCAACTTGGTTTAAAAACACAGTTTTCCGTTTCATGACACAAAATTGGGATGATAAATCATTTTGTAGCTTGATGATAACAACAAATTTGAAGATAATAAATGGAAGGTTAAAAAAAAGTAGCATTAATACTTGTTAATACTCAAATTTATATTAATTGTATCAAGCTAAATCTTATTGATTCAATGTATCAATGTTATATTGACATGAAAATTTTCTGAATAAAAAAATTATTTTTGAGGCAAAAAAATATAAAATTTCAGTTATGTAAGATTCATAGCTTAAAAGCATTTTGAACCTAGTCTCAATATTTTATTCTGAAATGTAGAGATCTTAAGTGATTTGTTCTAGGATACAATTTTAAATTACTTTCTGGTTACTTTTCCCTCCTGCCTACAAACACGCTCATGCACATCCACAAAAAAATCCTCCATTTGATCCATCCATCATTTTAGTTTATGTCTCATTTATCTGGTTTTGTCTTGGCTATAATCCTTGTGAAATCTATCTATAATGGGTGCTTCCACTTCCTTTCCTCTCACTGTTTTTGTTCTTCTCAGTCTTCATTCTTCTTGATCTTATTGCAGCCTTTAATTCTGCTGATTACCCTCTTCTCTTTAATACTCTCTTCTTTTCTGGTTTTTACAAATTCCTTTCTCCTGATTCTCTTTCCTAGTTGATCATTCTTCTCAGGATCTGTTGCTATATCCACATCTAGAATATAAAAGTCTAATCATATTAACTTCTCACTCAATAAAATCAAATGGCTCTTTATTGCTTCTAGGATCAGATATGAGATTTTTTGGGGGGTGGGCTTTTGAAGCCCTTCATAACTTGACTCATTTCCTCCCTTTCTCATCTCCTTATGCTTTATAATCTGCTTATAGTGGTTTTCTTGCTTTTCGGAAAAAAAAATATTACAAATCCTGACAACACTCTTACTTTTCATCGGCTAACTCCCATATTCTAAACATCTCAAAGTAGAGGCTTTCATCTTTTCTCAGCTAAATATTTTGGTTGTGCAAGAAGTCTTTCCTAGTCCTCTTTAATCTTAATTTTTTCCTTCTGTGATTTTCTCCAATTTATCCTGTTTAGAGATTGTTTGTACATGATTGTTTGCGGGCTGTCTCCTCCATCTCCTCCATTAGACTGAGATCCTTTGGAGCAAGGACTGTTTGTTTGTTTTTTTTTTTCTTTTTTTCCCTTTTGTTTTGGTTTGTTTTTGTTTGCTTTGCTTTGTATCTTACCCTCAGAATTTAGTAAAGTGCCCAGCACAGAGTAAGCACTTAATAAAACCTAGTTATCTGGCCTATTTTCACTATTATCTTTATTTATTCTTCCCACTTTATGAAAACCAACAAAAAATGCAAACACACTTAATCAGAATATCAGAATCATTTGACACAATTAAGAAAACCTGAATTTGAATCTAACCAGTCACTTACTAGCTGTATGACCCTGAGCAAATTGTTTAATCTGTTTCCTCATCTATAAAGTAGGGACAATAATAAAACCCATCTCTCAGGATCAAATGAGCAAATAAATATAAGAGCTTGTTATAGTGTCTTGCACATAGTAGATGCTCTATAAATGATAACTATTACTATTATTTATCAATTTCATCTATACATCTCAAAAGTCCTAATAATTACTGACAATAAAAAAAAAACCTACTATTACTTAAGCCATGCATATTTCAGTATGGCTCTACTGAAAGGGTTATATTCAAAGAGTAGTAAAAGATATGTTGACAAATGCAATGCAACTTCACAATAGTTGATAAGAACTATTCTGTCAGAGGAAATACTTCAGGCCAACCTATATTCTAAAAGCTTCCCCAAATGACAGTCACTAGATAGCAAATACAGAAGCTAATCATAGGTCAGGTTTCCAACATTTTTAGTGAAGAAAGAAATGGAGGTCCCACACTGGTCTTGTTAATAGCATTCAGGTATGCAGATCATAATTATCAGTAGCATTCTTTTGAAATAAAGCAATACTTAGTCAATAACAATTCAAAAGTTTTGTTTAACTATTTTACTATTTATTACACAGCTGAAATACAGATAGGCAAAATGAGCAAAATAAAACCCATTTTCCTAGAGTCCATCTTCTTAAACTGTGGATCACAATCCCTTATGGGATCTCATAACAATGTGTGGGTCATAAAATTATGGTTTATAATGTTTGATTTGTATGCCTGTTTTATACACCGGTATACCCAAGATTTTGTAAAAATTTTAAGAAAATTTCTTTAAAAATTTTTGTAAAAAAAAGATCTCTTAAAAAGGGGTCACAGGTAAACATTTTTAAGTCCTGCCTAGAACAAGACAGTAACTTAGGCTTTTACACACAGCCTATTTACTTTTGTTTTATAGAGGATTCTAGAAAACAGATGTTTTCCCAGTCCACAGTATATTTAAAACAAGAGAATATCATGGGAAAGGGAGAACATTTGCTTGAAGAAGGACTCTGACAGAAACAAGAAGCAATCTCTGACAGCTTGCAGTATGAGAGAAAACAGAAAAAGAATCAGACACAAGAACATAAAATAAGCACAAAAGTCTCGGTCTATTTTAGCATAGGGACAAAACAGCCTTTCATACCACAATAGCTCTTGAGAATATCACTAGGTTATAAAAGAGTAAATAATTATAGAAGGTATGGAAGATTTTGAATCATCAGGAAAAGAATACATTAAATCTAATATTCTCTGCTTAAAAAGAGAATATTAAAATATATATTATGTGCATTAATATGTGTCTGTGTACATAAAGGAGCAAACAGGTAACTCAGTGAATGGTGTCTGAACCTGGAGTCGAGTCTCAGGCTCAGACACTTACTAGCTGTGTAATCTGGACAAGTCATTTAACCATGATTTATCCAAGGCTACTGGAGAAGGAAATGAAAACCACTCCCGTATTTTTATCAAGAAAATCCCAAAGATAATATGGTACACAGAGTCATGACAGAATGGTGTAATGCAAACAATATATGCATTATATGTATATACATAAGTGTGCATATATATATGTGTGTGTATGAATATATATGTACACATACTGTTAATAGAATGTATGTGTGTACATATACATACACACATATGTGTATGTGTGTGTATATATATATATATAATACATATATTAAAGAGAGGGAAAGTGGAGTGTGAAGGAAATAGTGCAACATTTTACTGGTTAGCAGAGCTGTTAGCTTTACCTCATCTTTTCATTGCCTAATTGTCTCCCTCAAGATTCATAGTTGGCAAGGTACATCATGTCTTGAACTCAGCTACCGGTGGTAGTTATTTGCTTTTAAAAACTTTGTAAAAGCCATAAAAGAGAAACTCTTGCAGGCAGTCACAGGGACCACTCAATTGCTCTGGATCTCTAAATTCTATGAAGCAACTATCAGGATTTGGAATGTCCATTTAAGGATAATTATTTAGGAATCTTGTATGGTCATGACTTCCATCCCTCCTTTAGCCACCCTTCTAGCCCTTTACTCTTTGAAAGTATGACTTTCCTTTCGAAATGGTTTTGAGAAATAATGAGAAGAAAAATGGAAAATTCCTGATTCAATATAAGCCCAGCTAATTGAGCAATTCAAGCCATTGCTTCTTACTCATTATCAGGAAGTATTCCAGCATAAATGTTACCTCTTTGTCATGAAGCTGTGAAAATAAATTTATAGTACTTCTTTATGCTCTGAGTCTCCAGTCAGAAAAATGGTTTTATCAAAATAGCATAGTTTTAAAGCTGTCTCTCTTTGTCTGTCTCCTCCTTGGAACTCTTATATTGCCCCTTCCTTCAGTATTTCAGCAATGATACACTTTTTTTTTTTTTTTTTTTGCTGAGACAATTAGAATAAAATGACTTGCCCAGGGTCACACAGCTAGGAAGTGTTAGTGTCAGGCCAAATTTGAACTCAGGTCTTCCTGACTTCAAGGCTGGTGCTGACATACATATATTAATAATGCACTGGTTCACATTATCTATCACAATTGTCATCTTTAGAGACAAAGTAAATAAAAAGATAAAAAAAATACTTTGGGAAACAAAGTAAGGGTCAATTAGGGGGCACAGTGGTTAGAGCACAAGCCCTGAAGTCAGGAGGACCTGAGTTCAAATCTGTCTCAAACACTTAATACTTCCTAGCTGTGTGACTCTGGCCAAGTCACTTAACCCCAATTGCCTCAGTTAGAGAGAGAGAGAGAGAGAGAGAGAGAGAGAGAGAGAGAGAGAGAGAGAGAAAGAAAGTAAATCTTACATATACTTGAAGAAGGAACTAGTCTCCTTCCCTCTCTGCAAAGAGAGAGAGAAAATGATGAAGAAGAAAAAGAAGGATCATTGGCTCTGGTCTTTGGAATTCTGATTGATTTAAGTGTACTGCCTGATATGTCTTGCACATTATTTGATCATACCACTTATTCCCCAAGTTCATGTCTAACAAACATGATTGGTATTTCTATATTCCAGGTCCCACAAGTATCTAACAAACATAATTGGTGTTTCCATATTCTAGGTCCCACAAGTATCATCTTTTAAGGTAGATGGAGTTAGCATATTATTGGAAGTTATTCTCCACTCCTCAAAATCTTGTCGTCTAACTATATTCCCTTAGAAATTAAAGAGAGAAAATTCTGGATTACTTCTACCCAAGTGGAAAGAATTCAACTAGTGTATCTTTAGTGTACTTCAGATATCTGTAATATCCATAGTGATATGTCTAAAATAACTTCATATACTTGCAAATGAATATATGTATATATTTTTGTATTTATGACATGTAATCTCTATTTCACAATCTCTTCAACAGAAGTTATGGTTATTCTCACTGTAATTTTATGAGTCAAATGAAATGTTTTAGAATTGACAATTGGGGCTGAATGTTTTTCATCATCTTACTCACTGAAGGAAACGCTAAAATGAAAACTCCTTGAAAGAAGATAGTCAAAATTCAGAGCTCCCAAGTCAGGAAAAAAATATATTACTAGCAGCCAGAAAAAAAAAAAGTACTAAAGAGGCATAATAAGGATAAAACTTGAGGTAACATGCTCCATAATACATGTGTGTGAGTGTATGTATGTATATATACATGTGTTTATATAGATACAAGCATGTTGTATATTTGCATATCTGCATATATATATATATATCTGATACATATATAAAATAGCATATATTATTATATGTTATAATATATATCCTACTATATACTATAAAAACATAATTATATATTTTGTATATAATATTATCTTATGAGGGAGAAAGAGACAGAAGGAGAGGGGGAGAGAGAGAGAGAAGAGAAGCAGGGAGGAGGAGGGAGAGAGAAACTGGAGAAAACAGAAAGAGAATGAGGAAAAATTTCTCTTTGTATGTGATTTACTTATAGATGTTTTCAAGTAATTCTCTTGGCTTCTATCTTAATCTTTTCTCTAAACATAACAGCTCTTTAAGGTGGGGTTCTATATTTGCTTACTTATTTTTCTTTTTTTTCTTATAAATTCTTATAATTTATTGTACTTGTTATATATATTATGTATTATATATAATTTTTATGTTCTTATAAACTCAGTCCTCTATATATTTGAGAAATAAGGCCTTCATCAGAGACATTAGTGTAAAGATTGTTTCCCAGCTTTTTGCTTTCTTTCTAATATTAGTGGTATTGGTTTTGTTTACACAAAACCTTTTAAATTTAGTATAATCAAATTCCTCTCCACCTCAGACTATTCCTTACTCTTCTAATTTGCACATTTACAGTTATGATTAAATACAGTATATTTTCCTTCGTAGTATTCTTCCTCTTGTTTGTCCTCTTTCTCCTTTCATCTTTCCCCTCCTCATCATTGGGTTTTTTGTATTGTTTTGTTTTGTTTTTTAATTAAAGCTTTTTTATCTTTATGACATATGTATGGGTAATTCCCCAGCATTGATCTTTACAAAGCTTTCCGTTACAAATTTTATCCCCAGTCCCCTCCCCTCCCCTAGATGGCAGGAAGTCCACTACATGTTAATAATGTTGAAATACTTCATAAGTTGTGCAAGAAAAATCCTATCTAAAAGAAAAAAAAAAGAAAAAAGAAAATCAGAGAAAGGAAACACAATGCAAGCAAACCTCGAGAGAGAGCATGAAAATGTTATGTTGTGGTCCATATTTCATATCCCTCTCTCTAGGTGTATATGGTTTTCTTCAGTGAACAATTGGAACTGGTTTGAGACATTTCTTTGTGGCAGAGAGCCATGTCCATCAGAATTGATCATCATGTAATACTGTTGTTGCTGTGTATGATTATCTCCTGGTTCTGCTCATTTCACTCAGCATCAGTTCATGCAAGTCTCTCCAGGCCTCTCTGAAATCGTCCTGCTGGTCGTTTCTCACAGAACAATAATATTCCATAACATTCATATATCATAATTTATTCAGCGACTCTCCAATTGAAGGACATCCATTCAGTTTCCAGTTTCTAGCCACTACAGAAAGGGCTGCCACAAATATTCTTGCACATGTGGGTCCCTTTCCCTCCTCTAAGATCTCTTTGGGATATAAGCCCAATAAAAACACTGCTGGGTCAAAAGGTATGCACAGTGTGATAACTTTTTGAGCATAGCTCCAAATTGCTCTCCAGAATGGTTGGATCCGTTCACAGTTCCATCAACAATGTATTAGTGTCCCAGCCTTCCCACATTCCCTCCTACAATCATCGTTATCTTTTCCTGTCATTTTAGCCAATCTGACAGGTGTGTAGTGGTACCTCAGAGTTGTCTTAATTTGCATTTCTCTGATCAATAGTGATTTGGAGCAACTTTTCATATGACTAGAGATGGTTTAAATTTCATCATCTGAAAATTATCCGTTCATATCCCTTGACCATTTATTGATTGGAGAATGGCTTGAATTCTTATAAATATGAGACAATTCTCTATATATTTTAGAAAGGAGGCCTTTATCAGAACTATTAAATGTAAAGGTGATTTGCCAATTTAATGTTTCCCTCCTAATCTTGTCTGCATTACTTTTATTTGTACAGAAACTTTTTAACTTAATATAATTAAAATTATCTATCTGGTGTTCAATTAAGAGTTCCAGATCTTCTTTGGACATAAATTTATTCTATCTCCACAGGTCTGAGAGGTAAACTATACTACATTCCTCTAATTTGCTTACAATATCACTCTTTATATCTAGATCATGAACCCATTTAGATCTTATCTTCGTATGTGGTGTTAGGTGTGGGTCAAGCCCTAATTTCTTCCACATTAGTTTCCAATTTTCCCAGCAGTTTTTGCCAAATAGTGAGTACTTATCCCAAAAGCTGGGGTCTTTGGGTTTATCAAAGACTAAATTGCTAAAGTTATTACCTAGATTGTCCTGATATCCTATTCTATGCCACTGATCGACTGCTCTATTTCTTAGCCAGTACCAAATGGTTTTGATGACCTCTGCTTTATAATATAGTTTTAGATCTGGTACAGCAATGCCACCTTCATCTGCCTTTTTTTTATTAATCCCCTTGAAATGTTTGACTTGTTGTTCTTCCAAATGAACTATGCTACTATTTTTTCTAGGTCTGTAAAATAATTTCTTGGGAGTTTGATTGGTATGGCACTAAATAAGTAAATTAGTTTGGGTAGTATTGTCATTTTTATTATATTTACTTGGCCTACCCATGAGCATGTAATGTTTTTCAAATTGACTAGTTCTGATCTTATTTGTGTGGAAAGTGTTTTGTAGTTTAGTTCGTATAGTTTCTGACATTCTCTTGGCAAATAGATTCCCAAATATTTTATCCTATCATCCGTTATTTGGAATGGAATTTCTTTTTGTATCTCTTGCTGCTAAACTTTGTGGGTCATGCATAAAAATGCTGATGATTTATGTGGATTAATTTTGAAGCCTGCAACTTTACTAAAGTAGTGGATTGTTTCTAGTACTTTTTTAGTTGAGTCTCTAGGGTTCTCTAAATATACCATCATGTCATCTGCAAAGAGTGATAATTTGGTTTCTTCATTACCTACTCTAATTCCTTTTATCTCTTTTTCTTCTCTTATTGCCAAAGCTAACATTTCTAATACAATATTAAATAGTAATGGTGACAGTGGGCAGCCTTGTTTCACTCCTGATCTTATTGGGAATGGTTCTAGTTTGTCTCCATTCCATATGATGCTTGCTGATGGTTTTAAGTAGATGCTACTAATCATTTTAAGGAAAAGCCCATTTATTCCTATACTCTAGTGTTTTTAATAGGAATAGGTGTTGGATTTTATCAAATGCTTTTTCTGCAACTATTGAGATAATCATATGGTTTTTGGTAGTTTGGTTATTAATATAATTGATTATGGTGATAGTTTTCCTAATATTGAACCAGCCCTGCATTCCTGGTATAAATCCTACTTGGTCATAGTGTACTATCCTGGGAATGACTTTCTGTAATCTCTTTGCTAATATCTTATTTAAAATTTTTGCATCAATATTCATTAGCGAAATTGGTCTATAGTTTTCTTTCTCTGTTTTCACCCTACCTGGTTTAGCTATCAGGACCATATCGGTTTCATAGAAGGAATTTGGCAGTATACCTTCTTTCCCAATTTTCTCAAATAGTTTGTATAGTATTGGAATTAATTGTTCTTTGAATGTTTGGTAGAATTCACATGTAAATCCATCTGGCCCTGGAGATTTTTTCTTAGGGAGTTGGTTAATAGCTTGTTCTATTTCTTTTTCTAATATGGGGCTATTTAAATAATTTATATCATTTTCTGTTAACCTGGGCAATCTATATGTTTGTAGATATTCCTCCATTTCATTTATATTATCAAACTTACTGGCATAAAGTTGGGCAAAGTAACTCCTAATTATTGCTCTAATTTCCTCTTCATTGGAGGAAAGTTCTCCCTTATCATTCTTGAGAATAACAATTTGATTTTCCTCTTTTCTTTTTCTTAACAAATTAACTAAAGGCTTATCTATTTTGTTGGTTTTTTCATAAAACCAACTCTTTCTTAGTTTTATTTATTAATTCAATAGTTTTCTTATTTTCAATTTTATTAATTTCCCCTTTTATTTTTAGAATTTCCAATTTGGTATTTAATTGAGGGTTTTCAATTTATTCTTTTTCTAGTTTTTTTTTTTTAATAATGAGCCCAATTTGTTGATCTTTTCTTTCTCTATTTTATGCAAGTAAGCATCTAGAGATATAAAATTGCCTCTTATAACCGCTTTGGCTGTATCCCAAATTTTGGTATGTTGTCTCATTATTGTCATTCTCCTGGATGAAATTATTGATTGTGTCTATGATTTGCTCTTTCACCCATTCATTCTTCAGGATTAGATTATTTAATTTCCAATTACCTTTTGGTCTATATTCTCCTGGCTTTATATTGCATGTGATTTTTATTGCATCATGATCTGAATAAGATGCATTTACTATTTCTGCCTTTCTGCATTTGATTTTGAGGTTTTTATGCCCTAATACATGGTCAATTTTTGTATAAGTTCCATGGACCGCTGAGAAAAAAGTAAACTCCCTACTGTCTCCATTCAACTTTCTCCATAGATCTATCATACCTAAGTTTTCTAACAATTGGTTTATCTCTCTGGTTTCTTTCTTGTTTATTTTGTGGTTTGATTTATCTAATTCTGAGAGAGCAAGGTTGAGATCCCTAACTACTATAGTTTGGCTGTCTATTTCTTCTTGCATCTCTCTTAATTTCTCCCCTAGGAATTTGGATGCTATTGCACTTGGTGCATATATATTTAGTATTGATATTGCTACATTATCTATGGTACCCTTTAATAAAATATAGTTTCCTTCCTTATCTCTTTTGATTAGATCTATCTTGGTTTTTCCTTGATCTGAGATAAGGATTGCTACCTCTGCTTTTTTTTGTTCACCTGAAGCATAATAGGTCCGGCTCCAGTCTTTTACCTTCATCCTATATGTGTCACTATGTTTTAGATGTATTTCTTGTAGACAACATATTGTGGGATTCTGGTTTTTAATCCAGTCTGTTATATGCTTCCACTTTATGGGAGAGTTAATCCCATTCACATTCACAGTTAGAATAACTAATTCTTTATTTCCTGCCATCTTATTTACCCAAGTTATGTTTTTCCCTTTCCTTTCCCCTTTCTCCCTTCCCCCTTCCTGAGTATGTTGCTTTTGATGACCCCCCTCCCGCAAACAATCCTCCAGCCCAGCTAGAATGAGCATTATCTTCCAGGGAAGAAATGGTCATTTAATGATATGGGTGAATTTTACCTATTTCTAATGAAAAGACCAGATCTGAACAAAAAATTCGACCTCCAAACACAGAACTCAAGAGGAGCATAAAAAGGTAAAAAGGAAAGGACTCTTGAGAACTTTATTTCTACTATGGGGATACTTAAAGTTTGGGGGTATAATTAACTAGATATTACTTTGATAATGTTAAAAAGAAAACTAGAGGAGGAAAGGAAAATCCTCTGGGGAGGATCATACTTGGGAAAAGAGTGAAAAGGTGTAAGATAAGATTTTTTTTAAAAAGGAGATAAAAACAAGGTAAAGTCTCATGAAGAGGCAAAGAAAACCTAATATAATTGAGAGAAAGAAGGGAGGGAGATGAGCATTGTGTAAATTTACTCTCATCAGTTTGGGCTCTAAAAAATGTATATCAGACACTTGATTTCACAGAGAAACTTGTCCGTTACTAGAGGGAAGTGAGAGGGAAAGGAGGAAAAGAAAGGGATAAACTAATAGAAGGGAAAATAGAAGAATCAGGGGAAAGGAGTAAAAAAAAGAGGGGAGGGGATCTAAAGGGTGCTTACTTATTTTTCAAGTCTACTTCTTAAGGTGAATTTTATTACTGTTAGGTTCTATTATATACATCTAGAGGAAATATCTGGCCTGAGCTCCTATCTCAAACCCTTCCCTCCTCCCAAAATCATGTGATCCATGTTCTCTAGATCTTCTGATTTAGTCTCTGTAATTCAGGACCAAGATTTTCATTTGTTGGCTTGTACCTTATTGGGAATTTCAGTAGACTATCGCTAGACTCAGTAATTATTATTTATCTGGGAGCCTCTGCAATTTCAGAGTGACTGAACTACAGACTCCCCATTTATCAGGAAATTTTATTTTGTTTTTTTCACTGCAAACTTCCAACCTAGGCCATAGACTAGGGTCTCCCTGCTCTGGCTCTGCTATCAAAGCCATAACAACTGTTTGCTCCTAGAATGTGTTCCTTGGTCATTATGGAATTTGGCACCAACTACTGCTCCTTTGGAAATGATTCTCTGCTCTAGATTTGTGACCTAGAACTCAGTAGTGAATGGTAGGTCTATCAGATTTCATCCTGTATACCTTGTGGTTGTTTTGGATTCTCCTAGGAATTCTTCCTGCCCAGATGTTTCTTGTCTTGGTGCCCAGTTTTTGATCTTTTCCAAAAGAAATGGGCAATGTGGTTTTGGACAGTTCCTATTCCCCTATAATGGCAGACCACTTTAGCTGCTTTCCTAAGCCTTTTTGAGCTGGCAAACATTACTCTGTGGCCTTTTCTTGGATTTTTCAATTATATTTTGGTCTTGTGTATTTTCTAGTTTTTTGTGGATGAGCTTTGATCAATGAGCTAGCCTGTATTTCCTCATATTTCACCATCTTGACCAAAACATATTTAATAGAACTTTCTTCATGGTTATTTTATAAAGATATATTAAAAAGAGAAACTTGAGGAGTGAATCTGGAAAGAGACTGTTAAATTATGTAGTCATTAACTTAAATGTTTATTTAAGCTTAGGAGAACAGGTTTTTACACAGAGAGAGACATGAGTAGCTCTTCATGGGAAAAAGAAATTTCTTCAATTTAATAAACAAATAATATTTAATTAACTAGAGGAGGAACCACTGATAATATCTCAGTTTAGGTCTGAGGATATTACAATGGTTTATTTGTTCTTTACATTTTGGACTTTTATCCTTATGTTCTTTTTACATAATAGTAACAACACTTCTATGTAACTAAAGTGGTGAATAAAGCTCAAATTTCTTTGACATCCAAATGCCTCTGTAAACTGCGTCTATATTGCTATTCCAGCCTTATTTCATATTACTTCTTTCCTCAAACTCTGTTCAATCCAAATTGCTGCCATTAGCTATCTTCCATAAATACATCTATCTGGATTTATATATATATATATACATATATATATGTGTGTGTGTGTGTGTGTGTGTGTGTGTGTATGCAGATATGCCTTTCCACATTCATGCTTTTGCTCACTCTATTCTGAATGCTTATAATATACTTCTTTCAATCTGCCTGTTGAATATCTATCTACTCATCCTAAAAACTCAATTTAAATATGATCTCCTCCATAAACTTGTCATTTCGCTGATAATAACTTTTTCCCCCTAGGATTTTGCATGAATATCTCTGGTGTATTTATCATATAATATGTATGTATATATGCATCATATGTGTGTATATATGCATATACATATGATACACACATATATAACATGTGTGTGTTCACATGTGAACTTCTTCAAATGGGAGCTGCCTATTGAAATCATAGATCAAGTCTCAACAGGAACTTCAAAAGGGCTGTGTGTATGTGTGCATCTCTCTCTTTGTTTCTGTCTCTGTCTGTCTCTGACTGTCTCTGTCTCTGTCTTTCTGTCTCTCTTTATCTCTGTCTCTCTGTCTTTGTCTCTCTCTCTCTCTGTCTCTGTCTTTCTCTCTCTCAACATACCAAAAAATTTGCAATGCTCTTGGAATTAAAAGAGAACCATGAAAACGATCTATTGTCTCATGGAGGTCATATTGTATATAGCACAATATAATATTAAATGAAATGTATATAAATTTTATAATTCATAAATGATTGCATATAAATTCTTTAATTTGATCACCAACCTTTTAAGGTAGGCAAGACAAATCATTCCCCACACTATACAGATGAAAAAACTGAAAAACAAATAACTTGTACAATATTATATGTATCTGCCAAGATTGGCTAAAATGACAGGAAAAGATAATGACGAATGTTGGAGGGGATGTGGGAAAACTGGGATACTAATACATTGTTGGTGGAACTGTGAATGGATCCAATTATTCTGGAGACCAACTTGGAACTATGCTCAAAAAGGTATCAAACTGTACATACCCTTTGACCCAACAGTGTTTCTATTGGGCTTTTATCCCAAAGAAATCATAAAGGAAGGAAAAGGACCCAGTTGTGCAAGAATGTTTGTGGCAGCCCTTTTTGTAGTGGCTAGAAACTGGAAACTGAGTGCATGCCCAATTGGAAAGCGGCTGAATAAGTTATGGTATATGAATGTTATGGAATATTATTGTTCAGTGAGAAATGACCAGTAGGATGATTTCAGAGAGGCCTGGAGAGATTTGCATGAACTGATGCTGAGTGAAACGAGCAGAACCAGGAGATCATTATACATAGCAACAACACTATACAATGATCAATTCTGATGGACATGGCTCTCTTCAACAATGAGATGAGTCAAACCAGTTCCAATTGTTCAGTGATGAAGAAAGACATATATACCCAGAGAGAGGCCTTTGGAATATGTGTGCACCACAACATAGCATTTTCACTCTTTCTGTTGTTGTTTGCTTTCAGTTTCCCCCCCCTCAAGTTTTTTTTCCTTCTTGATCTGATTTTTCTTGTGCAGCAAGATAACTGTATAAATATGTATACATATATTGGATTTGACATATTTTAACATATTTAACTTGTATTGGACTATCTGCCATCTATGGGAGGGGATGGGTGGAAGAAGGAGAAAATTTGGAACAGAAAATTTTGCAAGAATCAGTGTTGAAAAATTACCCATACATGTGTTTTGTGAATAAAAAGCTTTAATAATTTTTTTTTAAAAATACATATCTGCCAGGGTAATTTCTTACATTAGAATGTTAGGATACAGGCAGCTAGATTGCGCAGTGGATAGAGCATCAGCCCTGAAGTCAGGAGGACCTGAGTTCAAATCTGGCTCAGACACTTAACACTTCCTAGCTGTGTGACCCTGGGCAAGTCACAACCTCAACTGCTTCAGCAAAAAGAAAGAAAAAAAAAAGAATGTTAGAATAACAGAAGAAGTTGCTGAGGTATTCAAGAATGACTATCCCATATGGTGTTAGGACTTGTATATACTTTTTTAGAACTGCTATTCTTTGTTTTTACCTGTCATCCAACTCTTACCTGTTCTCCAAGAAACTATAGTTTGCGCAGTGGCCATAGACAACTAAAACTGTCTTGACAGACGGGCTAAATGAAGTTGAAGGCAATCAGCAGGCCTCAGACTTATTGGTGAGTTAGTGGGGTATCTACACTAAAGCATATGAAGACTTTCCCCAGTGGAACTGGTAGATGAGAACAATTTGTTCCAGTGACCATGAAGGTGGCTAAAAGAGTGCTTAAAGCTTGCTCAGACATCAAAGATATCAATATCATCCACTGCATCCTGGGCAATCACTAATCATTTTTATTTTTGTATTTTCACTGGATTTTGATGACTTTGAAAGAAGGAGTAGGGCTGATGACTTTGTGCAGTTATACCTCACTTAAATCCAATTCATTCACAAATCAAGATATCATTCCCTGATATAACTGGTTATCTTCAAGAATGAAGGTTGACAAGGGTGAAATGAGAATGCTTATTATCAGTACTATTATTCAACATTATACTAGATATATTGACTTTAGCAATAAGAAAAGAAAAAGAAATTAAAGAAATTAGAATAGGCAATGAGGAAATAAAACTATTACTCTTTGCAGTTGATATGATGATATATTTAGAGAATCATAGAAAATCATACAAAAACCTACTGGAAAAATTCATAGCTTTGGCAAAGTTGCAGGATATAAAAGAAACACACAAAAATCATCTGCAATTCTATATATTACTTACAAAGCCTATCAGCAAGAGATAGAAAGAGAAATTCCATTTAAAATAACTGTAGATAAAATAAAATACTTGGGGGTATGCCTGTCAAGACAAACCCAAGAACTACATGAAAACAATTATAAAACACTTTTTAAACAATAAAAGTCAGATCTAAACAACTGGAAAAATATCAATTGCTCATGAGTGACAATTCTGCCTAACTTGGTCTACTTGTTCAGTGCCATACCAATCAAATTGCTAAAAAAAATTATTTTATGTAACTAGAAAAAAAATATCTGGAAGATAATTTCATCTGGAAGAACAAAAGGTCAAGAATAGCAAGGGAATTAATGAAAAAAAAAAATTAAAAAGGATGATGACTTAGCAGTACCAAACCTAAAACTACATTAGAAAGCAACAGTTATCACAACAATTTGGTACTGGTTAAGAAATAAAGTGGTGGATCAATGGAATGGATTATATGCAACACAACACAATAATCAACTATTTGATAAACTCCCAAACTCCAGCTTCCAGAATAAGAATTCATTATTTGATAAAAGTTGCTGGAAACATGGAAAATGTATGAAACTCAGCATGGACTTACATGTCACACCCTATACCAAACTAAGGTCAAAATGTGTACATGATTAGGACATAAAGGGATGATACCATAAACAAATTAAGAGTAGAAGAGTTACTTTACCTATCAGATCTTTGGGAAAAGAAGGAATTTATGACCAAAGAACTAAAAAACATTATGAAAGGCAAAAAGGACAACTTTGATTACATTGAATTAAAAAGGCTTTACATAAACAAACCCAACAGAAAAAAGATTAAAAGGGAAGTAAAAAAGCTGACAAAAAAATCTTTACAACCAGTGTTTCTGATAAAGGTCTCATTTCTAAAATAGATAAAGAACTGTGTCAAATTTATAAGAATGTAACTCATTCCCCACAATAGTCAAAGAATATGAACAGACAAATTTTCAGATGGCAAAATTAAAGTCATCAAGAGTCATATGAAAAAATGCTCTGGGATGGGGGGCAGCTAGGTTGTGCAGTGAATAGAGCACCAGCCCTGAATTCAGAAGGATCAGAGTTCAAATCTGGTCTCAGACACTTAATACTTCCTAGCTGTGTGACCCTAGTCACTTAACCCCAATTGCCTCAGCAAAAAAAAAAAAAAAAAAAAAAAAAAAAGCTCTAAATCACTATTGATTAGAGAAATGCAAATTAAAACAACTCTGAAGTACCACTCTCTTAGTGAAGTACCAATCTCTTAGATTGGCTAAGATGACAGGAAAAGATAATGATAAATGTTGGAAGCAGATGTGGGAAAACTGGGACATTAAAGAATTGCTGGTGGAGTTGTGAAATGATTCAATCTTTCTGGAGAGCAATATGGAACAATGCCCAAAGGGCTATGAAACTATGCATATCGTTTGACCCAGCACTGATGTTACTGTGTCTGTATCCCAAGGAAATCATAAAGAAAGGAAAAAAGACCCACATGTGCAAAAATGTTTGTAGCAGCTCTTTTTATGGTAGCAAAATTGGAAAATGAGTCCAAAAACTGGGGAATGGCTGAATAAGTTATGGTATATGAAGATAATGGAATATTATTGTTCTCTCTATATATATATAATCTATATATAAAATGATGAACAAGCTGAGTTTTGAAAGGCTTGGAAAGATTTATATGAACTGATGCTAAGCAAAAAAAAAAAAAAGCAGAGCCAGGAATATATTGCCACAATAACAGCAAGAATGTGCAATGATCAATTATGAATAACTTCATTCTTCTCATTGATTCAAAGATTCAAAGCAATCCCAATAAAATTTGTACAGAAAATGTCATCTGCATCCAGAAAAAGAACTAAGGAGTCTGAATGTAAATCAACATATGCTATGTTCACTTCTTTTTTCTGAGTTGTTTTCTTTTTTTTTAAATCTCTCCCATGTTTTTTTTTCCCTTTTGCTCTGATTTTTCTCTCCCAACCTGATTTTTAAAGCAATGTGTATTAAAAATAAATAAATTGACTGGAAAAAAAAAAGAATTAAGCTTAAATAACTATAAGGTCTTAGAGGAGATCTCAATATCTTTCTAGTCTAACATATCCTGCAAAAGAGTCTCTTTTATTGCATACCTAAAAAAAGCAGTCATGTAGCCATTGTTTCAATATTAAAATATGTATAATGCCATCCTTGTGATTATTCTCTTTGCTAACACAGACGATCTTGTGTTGCTATGTCAAAATAAAATTTTCATATGATAAACAGAACTTGGATGAGCTTCTTAGGCTCATATGATAGAAACATTTTTTTTCCTAGAGCCTAAATTCAAAAATTTCCAGCTTACATAACTTGAAAGTTCTTGTGATCTATTGGCATAAACATGCAAAATTCAAGACAATCTCATAATTGTGTTTTTTAAAATTGATTTTCATGGTATTTCTGCTAAATGAGAATATATTGAATTATGCATTACTTTCATTATATAGTTTAAGTATTTATGAGTAATTAACAGTTAAACACACACACACACATACACACACACAAATACACACACACACCATACACACGCCACCACATAATTTAAAAAATGTCCCATATTCCACTAGTTCATTTTTATGGCTCTAGCGGAATAGTTAATTTGCAAAACCATTTTTAAGTTTTTACTTCTAAGATTCTGGAAAGTTATTTAACAACCCATAAGTGAATAATAATTGAAAGTGCATAATTTTAGCAAGCACAGTTATCCCAGTTGGGATAATTTGCAGTAGCCTTAGTTGATGTAACCTCGGATTATATGTTTGTATTGTTCTACTAGTTTTTCAGCATCTCCTAGAACTGTTGTCAACAAAATGAATCTTTGCTATATCCTTGAAATACTTGTTTCTGTTTATGAGTGAAGAATGTTACCTTGAATCTCCATGTCCTCCCTGCCTTTTACATTTCACCTGCCATTCCACACCTCTCGAATAAACAAACATGATGCTATTTAAAATGATTTATTATCTTCAAATTAAACCACAACTTGTTACCATAATAACATGGCTAGGAAATCACATTCTTTATGATACATTTTCACTTCTTTTCCTATTTGATTTGCTTTTACACATGTATATGTCAATATATCTGTTATATTTGTTCTCTTTTAATTTCACTGTTGAGTCTCATATTATTTCCCCAAAGTTCTTATGATTCTCTGAAAGAAGAATAAATCATAGTATTCCATACTATATTCCCCACCCCACCCTTGTTTCATTCTACTGAAATTATGCCTTTTTTGGATCATAAAACCTTCTTTTCCACCAAATTGTGTGTGTATGTGCACACAACATACATGTTTAAGAATGAGAACTATAGCAAAAGAGAATGAACGAGAAATAGAAAAAGAGAGAATTTGATTCCCATCATAATTTTCTATCCAAAAAAAAGAAATCATGATATTTAATCATATTATCTTTCCCACACATTTGATAATTTTAAGCTCAATCCATGTCTTAGAAACAAAGGGTTTTTTTTTCCTTTTTAATTATTTGATAACAGTGGGAAATTTCCACTGTAGGTTCTATGATTAGCTTATTAAACCTTTGCCAACAGCTCCCTCTATGTATAACATAGATGCTTATTATTCATATTTTGAAAAACTATGTCAGTATAAACTATTGCCACAGATTCACTCTCTGCACTATTTA
Organism: Myrmecobius fasciatus; assembly: GCA_023553655.1. Lineage (NCBI taxonomy): Eukaryota > Metazoa > Chordata > Mammalia > Dasyuromorphia > Myrmecobiidae > Myrmecobius > Myrmecobius fasciatus. The sequence goes on along the minus strand of JAJPUD010005142.1, from coordinate 116,303 downwards.
AGTGTTTAGCATAGTCTACTGAAATAGTAAAAATCAAGGATGTGTGTTCTGTGTATTTTATATGTATGGAAATTCATCCTTCTGCTTAATCCTGCCTCCACTATATTCATTATTTTAGTTAATTAGATGCATACCATTTATTTTTAGTGTTTTTCATATATATATATATATATATATACATATACATATAGCTTAATACAAGTAGTATTTTGAGAACATACTATTTTTATTTAGAGAAATAACTTATTTAATTCAGTGTGCATATGGTTTGCAAATGGAAGATGCATTAAAGGGTTAAAAAAAAAAAGTAACGAACACTGAAGTAGCATTTTACCATAATCCTAAATCATAGCTATGTATGTATATATTTGTAGAATTGTAAGCTATGAAAATTGAAAATCAAAGAGGACTTCATCTTCTATTTATCAATCAGAAAAAAAGGGTAGGATGCAAATTAATTCTTTCCTGCTCTATAACACAGAAACAAAGGGCAACATGATTTAATTAAATGAAGCTAATTTTAGAGCAAACTCAATGAGTATCTCTTTAGAAAATGGAATTGAGGGATTTTCCTGACAAGGAGTGACATAGATGCAATATTTGGCTATTCCAGGAAGTTAATAATTTCTGGGAAAAAAATACTGAGGAAGGAAATTTCTTTCTTTCCAATAGGACTTATTATGCACTATTATGCAAGTCCTTGGGAGTTGCATAAGACACACAGTTGTCACAAAGCTAAACAACAACATGTTGATGGATGTATGAGTAGGGAGTGAGGATAGAAGGAAGAATGGGACTATCTAACTTATTATGCCTAAACTATTTCCCTGCACTCTTGCTCATTCTCCCCTGCCTCAAAATCCATCTGAATTACTCAGAATGTACAATTTTACCTTAGGATTATCCCATATTTCAAGAGTTCCCTGGGACAGACTTCACCGAAGAATAGAGTGTCTTATCCATCAAGTGTCTTAGAAGAATTATGGACCTGTGATATTAATTTTCCTGCTGCCCAAGTAATTTTAGGTCTCCTCATTTACCTCTTTATGTGTGTTCTTCCATCATTAAAATGTAAGTTCCTTGAAGATAAACAAGGATTGCCTTTGTTTGATTGTATTGATTGTACTTAGCATATATGCTGTATAAAATGATATAGTTTTAATTAATGCCTTATATTTTTCCTTCATCCCAAAGTTTATCCTTGTTTTGAATGTGAAGCCTCTGAGAGGCTATTTGACCCCACTTTAAAACAGTCAATAATCAATCATTAATTGAGCACCAAGCCTGTGGCTAGCACAATTACTTGGGATTTAGGGATAAAATAATTTCTTTGCAATCAACATTATTCAATTGGCAGTTTAGTTTAAATATATTGATCTCTTGGATTGGTCTATAAAACAATTTGATGGTCCATGATTTCATGATATGTAGGTTTATTCCAACTCTAAAATTTCATGGTTTTATATTCATCATCATATATTCTTTTGGGAAAATGAGGTACATCCATGGTCTCTGGAAGCTGTTTTATAAAAGCTTTATAATGATGCCAAATATATCTGATTTTGAACAGACAGGCTATTTTAAGTGCATTTTTGGACTCTCTCCTTGCAGTAATAAAATCTTTCTCTGGCTATTTTCTAGCTAGTATAATGCATAATTCTATCGAAAACTTTGTATTGGCCACCTTAATATCAATTTAGGTCCTCTCTTACATTACAAATCGAATCAGTTTGGTTGTTTAGTATTTACTTGTTTGCACATCACATTCACCCATGAACCCATACCCCTAAAGAGTCTGCCAATCAAGCCCCACATCCAGCCAATCCACTTTCATTCTGCAGCAGTTTCCTAGGTAACCAATACATAGCCACAGATACAGATTGCATATGATGGAAGGAAACAAACAGACAATTCTGCTGCATTACCATTTTTCCAGTTCTTCTAAATGGTTAGAAATGCTACATCTATCTTGATAGTGAAGAATACTTATGAATATACTTATAGCCCCTTTCTCCAGCATATATTCTACCACCCAGGATATAATCTTCTTTCCACTTGTCTGTTCTGGTACTTTTTTAGATAGATATATATGTAAATATTAGGCTGCTGTATTCAGCAGGTGAGAGAGTGGAGAACCTTTTGTCTATATCATAAATGTAAACCTTGTAGATTCCCTGAGTGGATCACTGGATTTTTTTTCTAATGTCCCCTATGCTAACACAGTACCGAGCTTATAAATTCTTTTAAAATTTCTGTTAATTGACAAGTTCTTTTCTTCATGATTTTTCCATTCCTGTTATTTTCTTCCTATCTTTTCCTTGTTTCTTCTTATGGAACTTGTGGATCTACCCCTTTCTAACTTTTTTCTTCTCTCAGATCTGTCATCTCCTACCTTTAATGGTGAAAATCTGTGCTTCCTTTTTCTGAGCATTCAGTTCTCCACAGGAGAAATTAATGGAAAAGTCAGTCAAAAAGAGAAGAAATATATTCATATATTGTTGTCACAGAGCAAAAGGAAGGCAATGGTAAGAACTAACAATAGGAATCAATTAAGCATCTACTTTTTTTATCAGATGTTTCGCTAGATGGAGAGGTACAAATGGAAGGAATGAAACTATCTTTGGGGCAAGAAACTTTCTTTGGACTTTGAACATTGAACTTTCTCAGATGTTTTCACTTCTGCTCCTACAAAAGAATGTCAAGTACTATTTAAGAAAAATAAGTACTGCCGATGTCTTTAAAGTAGTCAATATTCAGCTGCAAATATTCAGGAAGGAAATTTGTAAAAAACGAGTAAAATTTAGAAACCAAATTCCTTCTATGATTTTATGGTAACCAGTTAACAAGAGTTTATTTAAAACATACTTATGGAAGGCACTCTGCTGGCATAGTAACAAGGGGTTTTAAGAGTCCCCTCACTGGCCTTATTCTCTGACACCATCTCCACTTCATTGGAAACTGTGACTCAGTTCCTTTCTCTTCCTACTCTTAAAACTCCACAAATCAACTTTTTGGAGTATCTAGACAGGAAGTAGGATGCCACTTCCTGTATCTCTCTGCTTTGGCTCCATCCTGCTATCCTTTCCAACCTTTCTCCTCAATTTTTCCAACCATTCTTTTTGATGTGTTTTCTTTTGCCATCCTTTGGCTTTATATGTTTTTTTTTCAGTGATAATCATAATGCCTGGCACATATATATTTAAATGCTTTATGTATCTGTTTATTTTACTCCAAGTTTTGGTGATTTGGGGGTCTTGGATACTTAATCTGCTTGTTAATTTGTGGGTTTGCGTCCATGTAAGTTTTTGTGGGACTGTTGTTACATAATTATTTCACCTTCACTTTAATTCTACATTGTCGACTTCCTTGCGGGGGTGGAGCCATGGTGGCGGAGATCAGACAGAAGTCTCTGTAACCTCCTCTAACCTCCCCTCAAACCAACAACATATGAAGCCTCTAGACTGATTCTGAAGCAAAAAAATTCACAATATCTGGAGAACAACATGATTCTAGAAGAAGATACTCTGGAAGAACCTCAAAACAGGTCTGTTTTAATTGGGCAGGGGGATGGTCTGCTGAACCCAGACTGCAGCACAGGGAGACCGAGGCAGGGAGCTGGAGCAGGGAGCTGGAAGAGGAGTTGGAACAGGAGTGGGAGTGTTGTGCTTTTCACACACCTGGGAGTCTTCTGTGGGCCTCTTGGGCCAATCTGTCCTGATTGTGGGCAGGTGGTTTGGAGGGTCTGCCTTTTGAGGGGGATAGATTGTGAACCACTGAACCCCTGATGAGCATCGGACCTAGCTGCCATTACACAGCACCTTAAAGCAATCAATCAAACAACAGGACTGATCAGCACCAGAAATAATTCAATCAGCAGAACTGCCCAGTTCCTGAAATAACTCAATCAGCAGAACTGCCCTAGGGCAAATTAAAGCAGCTGTCCCACCTTTGCCCTAAACAGACCTCACACCTTTAAAAAAAAATGAATAAAAAAAACAAAAATAGCTCTCACCATAGACAACTTTTATGGAGAGAGGGAAGAGCAGACCTCAAATCCTGAAGCCCCTAAAGGTAAGGCACCTCCAGAAAAAGCCCCAAAGAGAGATATAAATTGGTCTCCATGTCACAAGGCTTTCTTTGAAGATTGCATAAAAAATCTTAAAAGAGAGTTAGAAGAAACATGGGAAAACGAAATGAGATCACTGCAAAATAAAATAAAAAAATGGAAAAAGAATGCAATGAACAAAAAATGTAATTGGTCAATTGCAAAAAGAACTAAAAACAGTAACTGAAGAAAATAAGACATTAAAAATTAGAATCGAACAATTGGAAATGAATGACTCATCAAGACTTCAAGAATCAGTCGAACAAAAACAAAAAAATGAAAAGATAGAAAAAAACATGAAATATCTCCTAGGAAAAACAACTGACCTGGAAAATAGATCTAGGAGAGACAATCTAAGGATTATAGGGCTTCCTGAAAGCCATGATGAAAAAAAGAACCTAGACACTATCTTCCAGGAAATCATAAAAGAAAACTGCCCTGATATTTTAGACCCAGAAGGCAAAATACTCCTTGAAACAATCCACCAACCACCTCCTGAAAGAAACCCAAACATTAAGTCCCCCAGAAATATCGTGGCTAAATTCCAAAACTATCATACCAAGGAAAATATATTACAAGAAGCCAGAAAGAAACAATTTAAATATCGGGGAGCTACAATTAGGATCACACAGGACCTAGCAGCTTCTACTTTGAAGGATCGAAGGGCCTGGAATCAGATATTCCGAAGGGCAAAGGAACTTGGATTACAGCCAAGAATAAGTTACCCAACTAGAATGAGCAGTATCTTCCAGGGAAGAAGATGGTCATTCAATGATATAGGAGAATTTCACCTATTTCTACTGAAAAGACCAGAACTGAACAAAAAATTTGATCTACAAACACAGAACACAAGAGAAACATAAAAAGGTAAAAAGAAAAAAAAAACTCTTGAGAACTATATTTATGTTATAGATACTTATAGAATGAGGGGTGATTTTATGAATCTATTATTACATTATGATTATGATATGATTACTGTGATTTTATGATTATTATGATATGATTACTGTGATTTTATGATTATTATGATATGTTTATTGTGATTTTATGAATCTTATGATATGATAAACTGAAAAAGAAATTAGAGGTAGAAAAGGGATAACACTGGAAGAAGAGGAAAAGGAGGTAAAATAAGGGAAATTACATCACATGTAGAGGCAAAGAAAACCTATAATGATTGAGGGGAGAAAAGGGAGGGGAATGAGAATTGGGTTAATCTCCATCTCATCAGATTTGGCTCAGAGGGAATAATAGAAGTACTTATAAGGAAACAGGAGGGAAAGGGGGGAAAAAAGGGGTGCGTGGGGCTCTAAAGGGGAAGGATTGTTTGAGGGAAGTGGTTTTCAAAAGCAAAATAGTAGGCAGGAGGGAAAGGGGATAAGAAAGAGAAAAGCATAAGCTAGAGTAAATAAGATGGCAGGAAATACAGAATTAGTTATTTTAACTGTGAATGTGAATGGAATGAACTCTC